>VYZT01062140.1:180253-202996 GCA_013400735.1 Pomatostomus ruficeps | reverse complement strand
AATGGGAGCAGTCGGGGCAGGGGGCGATGGGAGCAGTCGGGGCAGGGGGGCTCTGAGCGCTGGGTTCGCCTGCCTTTGCTGCTGGAGAAACTGCACGTGGGCCCGTGCACTGGAAAGGTTGACTCAAGTTGACTCGGGTGAATTGACTTCTGTTTGTGCTCATTCTGGAAGCTGAGGCTTAATGTTTTAAAGCTGTTTACTAGGTAAAATTCTATGAAAACTTAATACGTAACATAATAAAGACTTCTTAAATAAATTGGTTTCTTGATACTAATTTAGCTTTATTAAAACCATTTGAAAGACTGGTGTTGCAGGCAGAGTAAACTCCATCAGAGGTTTTATCTCCCTTACAATTGAACTAGTGGTAATTTCTCTTCCTCCAAAAGGCAATGGGATTGGATTGAATATAACTGACTGCGTTTAGAACATGCAGATTTTCAGTGTAGCAATGCTTAAATAATGTCCTGACTTCTTTAACTGCATTTTTTCAAAATCTATCAGGGCTTTCTAATTTCTTTAGTAATAATAAAAACCCCATTTGTTTGTTTAGATCCTCTGAGGAAGAAGGAACTCAATGGGTTTCAAAGATCACTTCTGTGTACTCCAACAGCTCATTCTTTCATTTGTACTTATCATGTTGATGTCCATTTGAAAAATATCACCATGATCATAGTTATAAAAATTCCTAGGCCTTTTACTTTTTTACATCAGCTAGAGATAAATTACATCATCCAGCTGCTTTTATATCTCAAAGTTCTAATTAAGGATGTTCATAACTATGCAAATTGTTAGGTCTGGATGCTATAGTGGAGATTTTTAGAGTTATGTAGAAATCCTATTTGTAAACCATATATTTCTACCTAATTTGCAACAAACTTCCTACCTAGAAGGTTTGAGCTGGGGAAGTCCTTCAGGCAGGAACCAGGGATGTTAAAAATGAGGGTGAGGGAAAGCTGGGCTTTTGCTATCTGATTTTATTATTAAAAGAACTTTTCTGTTTTCAGAACTGAGAAGGAAATTAATCTTTTTCTTAATTGGAACTTTGAGGACACGGCTTTATACTTGCTTCCTTTTTTTGCTTTTGGCAGAAGGTTAATGTTCCTACATTTGTATCCTACTGCACTAAGCCATCTCTGCATCAAAAGAAGACAGAGTGCTCGTCCTTCTGAATTTATCAGCACTGGCATAATTAACTTCAGTGCTTGAAATAAGATGCAGTATCTACATGACTGATTTTTTTTTTTTATATTGTCTAAAGACTAATGGCATCAGCTCATACTTAGTTTGAGGTTTTAAAGTTTTCTTCACAGCTATTTTTTCTAAATATATCTTTTAAAGTAACCTCCTTACATTTTCTGGAAGTAGGAAAGCCTTATCTCCCTTACAGCTTTGAGTCCCTATCATCATCCTAAACCTAATGTGAGGCAAATAGGCATCAAGTGAAGAAAAAATACAGCTGTGAAAACATAAACCAGTACCTTTGATGCATTTCAATGCATTTCCACTGGGAAAAAGTTATCAGTAGACTTAACACTTTTTTATTATGTATTAATATTGTGAAAGGATCTTTATGGGCTATTTAAGTAGCACTGAGAAAAATTATCTGAAAAAAGGTTTCCTGCATGAATCCGCATCCAGAATAATTGCCAGAGCTAAGATGAAAGTTTAGATATTTCTGGCTTGAGGCTAACAGAGCACATTGTCTCCTAAAAGGAATTAATTTTGTTTGCTTTCCTTTTATCTTTGCAAATAGACACTTCTGCCAAAAATATTCCCCCTTGTTCAAGTTAAGCATAAACAAGACATCAGCTGATTACACATACCTTAAATGCTATGTTGTTTAATTTTTGGCAGCCTGTATATTCATAAGGTGCCTGATACAGCGGTTGACATCGTGTGTCTGGACTCAGAGCTGCTCCACTGGAGCTGGATCAATAGTGTAAGGAGTTGACAGAAACAAGCTAACCAAAATGAAAGCCTGCCCAATGAAATACGACACTTGCTTCCTGTTTTCTTTGCTGTTTTCAGTATCACATTTTTATCGTCCTGTGAGAATTCAGAAAACAGGTTTGTGGAGTTCACAAGACTTCTCAGTCCATTCATTCTCACTAATGATAGTACTTTGTTGGGTGAAAATAAATACATATCTGGGCAACTTGCCTACATGTTACAAATAGAAGCATTAAAAGGTAGAAGGACAAAAGTCTCAAGTACCACGTTTAATAAAATTTGGTTTGACTGTGGGCTCCCATAATTAATTTTTGGTTTAGAACTTCAGAAAACTTAAACTTTGGGAGATCTGCTTGCAGTGCAGGGAGGAGAGAGCTAATTTAAAACTTCTATTTGGCCTCATCTTTTCTTCACTCTTTCTTGTGGGTTTAGAGGAATCATTAATAGTAGGAGTATACAAACGAATAAAAGAATAAATGTACCTGATGAAGTACAACGAGTAAAATCCACCTTAAAGGAGGGGACCTGATTGTGCATTGTTTATGTTGTTACAAGGGAGGGGTACTCTGACAACAGTAACTTTGAGATTAAACAGATTCTGTTAAAACAGTTCATCTCCTAATAGCTAAAATCCTGTTCAGAGAAGTTGCCTTGAAAATGCAGAGGTGTGAAGTGGTTTTGAATAATGTTAACATCAAATGATGTTATTTGAGCTTTGTTGGTGTTTTGGAATTTGGACATGCAGCATTGTCCTTTAGCAAAAGAAGATCAGATATGCAGGGGTTGTTCATCAGAAAGTCTCAGAGTACTTTTTAAAAAGAATTAAGTAGTAATTGTTAGAAGTTCAGTTTAGAAACTTCAGTTTGTTTGGCACTAGTGTACATGATGGATAATTATTTGATTAAATTATTGTGTTTGTGCTGCACCCCACCATCTTTGGCAGCATTTTTAGCATTTTCCCAATCATCTCCTGCTCCTCAGTGCAGAAGCAGCTGGCGTTACCATCATTTTTCTTTTTTTTTTTTATTTCCTTAGACAAGGATGAATCGTTGTGGCATAAAAAGGCAGATTACAGAGAGACTCGTGGAAGCATTTGATATCTTCCACAGCTGAATCATTACTTGTGTGGCAGCTCAGGGGGAGTCTTTTCTGTGGCTAGCAAAGGCTGGATGAGAGAGTGCCTTTGGGAGGACTCGTGGGCAGCATGTTCTCACCCTCCCAGCAGTGACGTGTGCTGATGGGCCTCTGTCCTTAAGCTCCAGCACCAGCAGAATTTCACTAGTACAGTCTGTGCTTGTCACAAAGGTGCTGTTGATAGAGCTGTGAGTTCATTAATCCAGAAAGAAGTCTGCTGACAGGTGATGTTGGTGGATAGTGAGTCTGGCCTAGTAACAGGAGAGAGAAAATCATCTTATGGGTCCATACCTGTTTCGTGCTCTAAAACCAAACACTGCCTGTTAATACACAAGCACTCTGTGTCAGTTGGAGTAATATGTCTTACTGTTTACTACTTTCAGCAGATCATTAGATGTTCTGAACCTTTTTTTTCCCCTCTGATTATTTTTTTTCTTAAAATGTAGGAATATTCTGAGGACAGCAATTCTGAACCAAATGTGGATCTGGAAAATCAATACTACAATTCCAAAGCTTTGAAGGAAGATGACCCCAAAGCAGCATTAAGCAGTTTTCAGAAGGTTTACTGTCTTTATATTCTATCTCATCTTTTTATATTAATTCACATTTTAAAATATTTGATACCATTTGAGTTACGTTCTGAAATTTTAAGAGTATCATTTATCTTTTAACTTACTAATGTGCTAAGTTCATTATTGAGCATCTTAGACTCCTGGCTGACTGCCTTCCAGGATCATTCTAAGGGATAATAAATAGGACACGGTATAGTCTTAACACAGATCTGACTTTTTAATCTTCAGGATTTACCAAGTTAATTAAACAGTTCTGAATGTGTTTTCATGTGTCAACAATAGAAGCCAGATCCATTTGGGTTTTTTAAATGAAATGGTGTTTTCCCCAGTGTCTTATGTAACATTATATTTGCTTTGCTATCTGATTCCAAAGCTTTAAATGTATAAATACTAAGTGACACAGAGTTTCTTTTCTTCATCTCAGTTTTAAATTTTTAATGTTTGCACATTCCTACCAGAAAGCAGTATGTTAGGTGTAACTTTTTAAAGAAAAAATAGACTTTTGCATCTCTTGGCTTATTTGTAGCGTATAACAAAACTACATACACGACTTTAAAAAAAAAACTTACTAAAATTTTTACCTACAAAACGTTTCCTTAACTACATTACATTAAAACCTAGAAGCGTTTCTGCTTTGTGAAGGAACTGTAGTAATTCAGAAGAGCTTTTTAATTTAGTCAAAATTTAGTTGACTCAGTTTTGCAGGAGGTGTTACAACTATTTTTGCATGTGTATTTATGGAGTGGCATTAAAAGTTAGTGTTTGGCATTAAAGTGTTTGCTGTTAGACAATAACAACAACAAAAATAGTGTTCACCCTCCCTACATCAGCTAGGCTGTTAAAACGGGTAAGATACATACCTCTCACTAACTTTTTCAATAATATCAGGAAAGAGTAAAATTAAAGAACAGGGTAGAGTTAAAGATTACTTTGTAAGGAACAAAGTGGGGGGGAAAGGCAGGTATGGGACATGTGTGTTTTAAGCAATTTAAGTTTGAATAAAGCTTTTATAAATATTGTTTAAAAATTCTTCTATTTCAGGTTTTGGAGCTCGAAGGCGAAAAGGGAGAATGGGGATTCAAAGCTCTGAAACAGATGATTAAAATAAACTTTAAATTGGTAGGAGTTACATTTATCACTTGGGAGTAAATGACATAAATACATATATTTGATCCAGAGATGTTAAATTACTATTCTAATTTATAGCTATGACAACTAAATCTACCAGAACTTGTATTTTGTAACCTTTAATGGCTACTACAGATATGGTAGGGAAACGATGTGGTGTTTGCAAGTCAAAGGCAGAATGGATGCAAAATAACTGCTGTAGTCAGCTGGAGCTCCATGAACGCGCGAGGCTCAGTCCTTGCTGTGCTGAGGTATCACACCACTGGAAGTGGTCGTATTTCTCTGGGTGTGTACTGCACCAGTGAAAAATTTATATCCTGTGTATGCAACCATTCCAAAGGGTTGTATAGCCAGCTCTGTTTTCTTCATTGAGATAAATATTTTAAATGTCTGTTCCGTGCAGTCCTGAAGTTAACCTGATTGCGCAGGTTATGAATAAAGTGGTGATATGAAAGTTTTAATAGCAACCACTATTGCACTGTCTTTAATGTGGTTTTTTGTGTATGTACACTTGCAAGATAGCTCAGTTTTTAATAATTAAAACAAAAATTATAATGTGATTTTATTTTTTCTTCTAGACTAACTTTCCTGAAATGATGAATAGGTATAAACAGCTATTGACCTACATACGGAGTGCAGTTACAAGGAATTACTCTGAAAAATCCATCAATTCTATTCTTGATTATATCTCTACTTCCAAGCAGGTTGGGTCATCAGTTATTTCATCTTCATAGTTTTCAGTTTTGCATTTTTAACTACCAACAGTTTTTGGTTTTGGTTTGGCCTTTTTTGATCATAATAGAGGAATTTTCAGTATTCATTTGTTGTCATATGTAAAAATATATTTCCCACATGTAGTGGATTCTATTAACACAGATAAATCTTCATAAACCTGTCCTTTTTTGGCAATATTTACCTGAAATTTTTATGCTAATAAATAAGAACTTTTTTTTTAGCAAAGCTACACAATATAAGTGCTCTCTCAAATATTAATTTCTAATGAAACAATGGCTTTTTTTATTTTGGGGGGAGAGGAGAATCTTTGAAGGGAAGTGTTGGTGCGAAGCACTGCCTGTCCAGTGCACTGTGCAAGTGAGGTACATGCACTTATCACAATGTCCACAGACCCACAGCCCAGCTCCTTTCCTTGGTGGTGTTGGAGACGCTTTTCAGAGAGTAGGACACTGCCCTCACTGACTGCCTGGCAGTAGCACCTTCTGCGGAGGATCATTGCTCTTTAGTGATGAGTCCTTGGTCGTTACCACGATCCTTCCTCTCCTCCTGCTCTTAGGAGAGCAGGCTGAGGGATGGGTTGGTCTAAAGGATTGTCTCAGACTGCCCCTGCTTGGCAGAGCTCAGTGTCTCTGGTCTCAGTGCAGTTGAGCCAGACCTGGAGGCACAGTCTGGAAATCTTGATGTGTAGTCACAGATTGGTTATCCCCAAAAGAACAGTGGCCATGAACAATACAACTGCATTCTTTGTAGAACCCTTGTAAAAGGTAACCCTCAGCACTTTGATTTCCATTTCAGGTGCTGTATTTTTTGGGTTTTATGCAAAGAAAGGGTTTGATGCACTCAAGAGCTTTCTTTCACTCAGCATTGCTAGTCCAGAATCATTTTCGTCTCTTTGTAAAGCATATTTTCTTTTTGATGTGTAAATTTTTTTTATTCTTTTAAGTGGGAACAATATTGCCTGTGTTTGTTGCACACCATCAGAATTCTGTTCCTTGGTTATATAAGATGGGTTTTATAAGGTGGCTTTCATTTTTCGCACATGGGTACAAATCTTAAAATGTGAATACTTTTTAATTATATCTGTTTCATATAAGAAAACGAAGTGTAGTAAGTTTGGTTACTTTAGAAGCTGTTTGCAATTTAAATGCAGACATTTAGTAAGATGCAGATACCTTTCTTATTTTGAAGTTCAAGCATGCACTTTTAGTTTGTTCAGATTGACTTTATTAACAGGTACAAATTTGCTGTTTACAATTATAGAATTCTGATTTTTTATGTCAGATGGATTTGCTTCAGGAATTCTATGAAACAACACTTGAAGCTCTGAAAGATGCTAAGAATGATAGATTGTGGTTTAAGACAAACACAAAGGTAAAATATATAACTTCCTATTTTTTGCTTTTGTTTGACACCTTCAGCTTCTTACAAAATATAGTTGTGAAATTTTAATAGACCTCAGTACTTTAACTTTCTTTTCATTACAGCTTGGCAAATTATATTTAGAACGAGAAGAATATGGAAAGCTACAAAAGATTTTGCGTCAGCTGCATCAGTCATGCCAGGTACCTTTATACTCTAAATCACTGTGGCTTAGTAAACAACATTGATGCATTGGGGTTTTTTTAATACATCTGTTGTTGGCCTTTGAGGCATTTTGCTGAGCTTTTGTACAGAGGGAAGAAATACTGTACCTGCTTTTATTTGTTATCTGCTTGGTAACATGAACAAAAAATGCTAAGTGTTTTATTCTTTCCTTAAAGATGATTTAGAAAAAACTATTCATGACTGCTGATTAGGTTTCTCTTCAGGTGAAAGGATGAGATGCATGTATCAATAGCCTATAATGCATAGACATTTATTTTAGAATACAGCAAAGATTCCGAGTGAGCTTTATTCAAAACTGAAAGCACAGTTGTTACTTTCCCATCTGGAAAGGGAATAAATAAATTAGCTGTGCAGCCTGCTGTGCTTGTTTGTGACACTTTTCCTCCTTCAGTGTGGAAAACAGGTTACAAATATCTAGAAAATGGTTCTGTTAGAGGCTGCAGAAGAGTTATACGTGTTACCTATACATATATACATAGATTTGTGTCAGGCATTGTATTTGTATACTAAGAGTGTGGCTTAAGGAAAGTGGAAAAGAATTGAGATTAAAGTTTTGAGGAAAACATTTAATTAAACAAAAATACAGATGTTTCAAATAAAGGGCTTCAAAACCTAGCCTGTGGTAAGTTCTTTGAGTACTGTGTTTTCTCTTAGTAGTTATATGAAAATTTCAGGGTTTCAGGAATATTTTTACTTTTGACCGGGAATTACTGAGAGTATTTGGTTATCAGTTTTCTACTAATATTAAACTGAAATTGCTGTTCTCTTAAAATTTCACAGTATTTATTACTTAATCTGTCCTAGACTGATGATGGGGAAGATGATCTAAAAAAAGGTACTCAGCTATTGGAAATCTATGCTTTGGAAATTCAAATGTATACAGCACAGAAAAATAACAAAAAACTTAAAGCACTATATGAACAGTCATTGCACATCAAGTCAGCCATTCCTCATCCGCTGATCATGGGAGTTATCAGAGGCAAGTTCATCTTGAATTTTTCATTTGTCCTCTCTTGCAGAGATTTGTTTTATGAAAATCTGATAACCAGTGGTTTTTTCCAGTTCCAACTATAGAGACAGAGGCTTCTGTAGATTCACAGTCTCATCATTTGCTTCTTGCAGGACTTCAGCTCTGCAGTTGTGGTGCCCAAGTACCAGAGGCACTGGTCAGATGGGCAGGACAATTGGCTACATGATGTTAGGAGAGAAGCAGTAGAAGAGAAGAGGAAGACTTGCTGTTTGTGACACCATGGCAGGCAGCAAAAAATAAATGCAAGGGCATCTGCAGGGGATAAAAACAAAGGCTTGACAGGACTGCTGGCAGAAGGGACTGCTGTTTCTGCAATCCCCTTTTATAAATTTGTGTCTCACCTCGCTAAGACTCAGCAGGAACCAAAGGGCTTTAAGATGTGCTTGAAAATATTATTTATTATCTGCAGTAATGAACTGTAGTGGAAACACACAGTGTGTCTTGAAAAAAACCCCTTTCTTCAGAATACAGTTATGCCTTCCTCCTTCCCCTGGTGTAGACACTGCACAGACCATCAGGCAGCAGTAGGTGCTTCAGAAATAAAAGGATACAGAAAGTATTTCTCATTCTTTCTGTGCGGTTTTGCTCAACAGATAGGGAAAATTCCATAAGTATACAAATGGTCCATTGCCACTGAAGTGGAGATAAATGCTATCTCAGTTTTTGCAGTATTTTAACATAGGGGTGAAGTAATTATTGGCTATGAGGATTAGTGTTCTTTAAATTTTATGGTGTGGATTGGGTTTTGTTTTTTCTTATTTGGAACGGGTTTATTCAAATGGCAGTGCTGTATGAGAAGGCCCCAATGCTTTTTTTTCATAGTGATTTCAGAGAACCAAATGACTTTGGAAAATGTTTCAGTAATCTATTTAGAAATAGCATGGAACTTGAGTACAATTATTGTAGTCAGCAACAAGCACACAGTGTTCTTTTCATCTGTGTTTTCAGAATGTGGAGGCAAAATGCACTTAAGAGAAGGAGAATTTGAAAAGGCACATACTGATTTTTTTGAAGCATTCAAGAATTATGATGAATCAGGGAGCCCCAGAAGAACCACTTGCTTAAAATATTTGGTCTTAGCAAACATGCTCATGAAGTCTGGAATAAATCCATTTGATTCTCAGGAGGTATTTTTTTCTTTTTTCTTCACATCCCCCCCACATCCCCTCACCCTTTTCTGAATATATAGAGAAATTACCCAGAAGATGGAAATGGAAAAAATCTAAACTTGCATATTATGATTTCTGTTCTGTGTAGGCTAAACCATACAAAAATGATCCAGAGATTCTAGCAATGACGAATTTAGTAAGGTAAGATTTTAATTTTTCTGGAGAAAAGAACAAAAAAATGAAAAAAAGATACAGCGTCCAAACCAGAAAGGGAATATTTTTAGAAATTACTTTTCTCTGCGCAGTTAACACTGTTATTAATAAGTATTGGGAAATACTTGTGGACTGTTTTTCTTAAATAACTTACTATGAGAGACCACAGTATAGATGCCATACTATGTAGGAGTACAGAAACATGCTGTTATCTTCTGCTATGCTGAATTCTTTATGCTGTGACAAAAACCTCATTTCTGCTCTTAGATAAGTTGTCCCACCTTGTGCTGCAACTGGTGTTTTTAGGCTGTGGCTGATTACAAAAGAGAAATTGGGTTGAGTGGCATCTCATACCAGAGCTAGTAGAATAATTGGATGCATGGATATGTCATGATTTCCTAATTTAGGAATATGAAACTTCACTCTCAGTGATCTCCCATATCCTTCAACCATGTGCAAATCAAAAGAAAGCCTGCTTCCCTCTTACAGGCAGCTGGGGGGACTGTGAGTGTATTGAGGTCATGAGGGCAGTGAAGTGAGGCAGGTTTTGGACAGAGCGCTTTGAGCTCACCTGTGCGTCCACTCGGGCCTGCCTTGGCTCCTTTTCCCACCCTTCCACTCCATAAGAAGCAATGTCTGCTCAGTTTGGAACAGCTGATCCTGTGTTGGAACAAACCCTGCTCTGATACTGCTGCTGTGCTGTACCATGGTCTACAAACAAATTGTTACTGAAAGTGAGGATATTCATCCATTATTGACACGGTGATTGAATTAATTATTTGGCAGTTTAATAAGGGACCATTTGCAGTAATTCACTGCACTTTAGATGTGTTTTTTTCTAATTCACTGTCATAGTTTCATGTGAATTTGAGGCAGAAGGAACTCCAGATGGCCTTACCAATCTGATTTTATTCATATTTCCAATTTATATCTTTTATCTTGACATTTGAGTATAACTGCTTCTTTAAAATTAATAATGCAATTAAAGCAGTGTAGATAAGAAATATGCAGAAGATGAAATTAATTCCAAAGATTAGTTACGTTTTTCATCCTTCCTATACAGTGGGAACTTGAATGCTTTACATATGATAAAAAGAGACTTCTGAAATAAACAATAAAATACACTGAACTGAAATTCCTGTTCGTTATGAAATAAACTGTACTGGTATCATGTGATACAGTCCATGCTGCTCACATAACTATTTATAAACTGCTCAAGTTCTACCTTAACAGGTCTTTCTCTTGGCCATTTTAATAAAGAATGAATCTTTTTTGACCAGTTTCAAAACAATTTTTAAATGTATGAAATATGAAGGACAAATAGATGATGTTATTAAAATGTTTGATGTTGGTGTTAAACAGAAATTGAAAGTTTTGTTATGAAAGAATGTTTTTCAAGGAAAAGGTCTTTCTTCAGAGGTTGCAGCTCTTGACCTTTAAATGCTGTTGTGGTGGCACCTTCTTTTTGCAGTGCTTTCTCAGATGACAAGATTGACTCATGAAAGGATATATACACAAATAAGCCATAAATAAAAATCTAAAAAGTAATATTATGTGAGAATTTCTGATGGATAATCCTGGAAGTCCGTATTTCTTTCATCTTCCAGTATTTTTAGCATTCAGCTTAAGATGGACATTGTAGAGACAGTAAGAGCCTTGTAGACTCTTTTTAGCTCTTATTTGTTCCATAAAGGATGACTTCATGAAGCCAAAATTCATGTAATTATACTTTTCAAAACAGGGTATTTTAGAATAGCTTCTTAAAGTACAAAAGTTTTGAAACTAGAGTGCACTTGCGGAACAACTAAATGTTCATACTAAACTTCAGTAAATGCTGCTAAAATTGAAACAGGAGAAAGGTCATTTCTGTTGCATTTCATCTTGAAAGAGTTTTTGCTTATAAAGGTTCTGAATATGAATATTTTCCACCAGTGCTTAATACATGTTTTTTTAGAAGTTGTGGAACATAATCTCATGAGTCTGTTTAACTTTTAAAATCAGTAATTCAGTCTCTTGTTTTCTTCTGAAGTGCCTATCAGAATAATGACATCACTGAATTTGAGAAGATTCTGAAAACAAATCACAGCAACATCATGGACGATCCCTTCATAAGGGAGCACATTGAAGGTATTTTTGAAGGCTATTTTAATCTTTTTTTGTTTTCACTACTTAGTAAGCTCCTTTTTTTTTTTTAGCTTTTCTTCCCCCCCATCCTGGTTTTGGGGTTTTTTTTGGCACTGAGAGTTCTTTGTAATTACTTGTGGATGATTCCTTTACAAGTTATTTAGAAGTTGGTCAGGGCTGACTTCCATCCAGGCATGTGGCATGACTGAGAAGAACTGCAGGAGTTACGGAGAAAGTTTTAGCAGGAGGCTATTGTAAGATAGTATCTGTGGTGGTGGTAAGAGACTTGAGTATTTTGAGTGTTGTTTTTGTTACTTCTTTTTTTCCCATTGGGACAGTGGAATGAGAGCAACCCTCACCTGTAAAGATGGTTTGTATCAGTCTCATCCAGTTTGATGTTTGCTAGTTTATAAAGTTAATTTTCTGCTTGAGATTAAAGGCAAAATACATATACAATGTAATGAAGGTTGCACTAATAAATATGTAGTAATAAAATATGGGAAAAGTGCATACTTTTCATTTATATCTTGTAAACAATGGTTGGAGTTACAGTACGTTTCCTTACTAAAACGGGAACACATTAATACATGCCTTTCTGTTCCATTAACATGACAAAACAAAGTTACCTCATCCATTTTTCATGTGTCTGAGAACTGAAGAGTCTCTTCACTTGAATACAGTGCTCAGTTCTTCAGGTAACTGTTGTTCCCAAGAGTAGGTCTCACTGTGGCATTGCAAGATCATTTAGCTGGATAGTTACATGAAAGAAAAGAGTTAAATCCAGAGACCTGGTTTCCTTGTACTTGTTGTTTGTAAAAGAGAAGAGGGCAAACAGCAGGGGAGACTAAATATAACCCACTGCTGCTGTTCCATGTCGACTGCCGGGGAGCTGCAAAGTCCTGTAGGGAGACTCCGTAAGCTTAGAGCTGGATACTTGTGGAGGAACGTGTCACAGAAGTGGGGAGCAAGAGAAGGAAGCTGAATCAAGGCATTGAAGAGAATTTGAGTGCCACTCCTTATATGCTACTGATGTCTCATCATTTTCACTCTGCAGTGATGCACAACATGTTCATGGTTATGTTTACATACCTCGCCTCGTTGCTTTAATCTCCACAGTTTTATTGAGACACATAACCTGGTGTTCAGTGTTATTTTATTATATAAACAGTCCTTATTTAAAGGGATAAAATTGGATCTAGTTTGGGTTTTTTTCTGTTAATTTATAATTGTAATTTATGCTTTCATTTTTATCCCAACTTCAATAATGTACAAATTTATAAAACAATGACTGCACTATTTTATCCAAGCAAAATCAGCCTCTCCATGCAGACTGTTTTATATGACTTCAGTTCCTCATTGTAATAACACCATTAGGCCCAGATCGTTCAACTGTAAATGGGAATAGTCCCCTTGAAGTTAAATGCACAGAGATTTTAAGAATTCCCCTTTTCACTTTTGTACAAGGCAAGCATTCTAGTCATAAACCAGAGGGGGCAGACATACCAGGCAATGATCTCTATGATTGTCCAGTTAGTTTGAATAAATTAAAGTTTTACCAGGGAACATGTTGCTCCATGTTTGAACAGTTTTCAACTCTGTCTGTCCACCTTCAGAATTACAAATTGCTTGGATCCCTGGAAAAGGAGGGCCCTTGTTATTTTGCTGTGCTTCCCCACCCACTGAATTACTGCCTTAAAAGATCATGGTGTTTAGTGTATCTTTCTATACAGAGTGGTATTGCATTTTTATTTCAATGCTGTTGTTTCTACAGTGTTTTTTTTCTTCTCTTACAGAGCTTTTGCGAAACATCAGAACACAAGTGCTTATAAAATTAATTAAGCCTTACACAAGAATACATATTCCTTTTATTTCTAAGGTACGTGTCAGTGGAGCCTTGCATTTGCTTAAGTAAATGATTAACTGTGAAATAGAACATCTAAAATATATTCTAAACTATAAAGTAGTAAACTGGTAGCTTTGCAGTGCGAAACTTTAAATTTCAAGTGTCCACATGCTTTTTATAATACGTATTATGATATACTTCTAAAATACTCAACTACCATAGTCTACTTGGTGTAGAAAATCACATTTCTGAAGAAAAGTATAGAAAGTGAATCAATTAAATACAATTGAATACAATTAAAAATATAATTATGAACATAAATTTTGTGAACGTAAAAATTAAAATTCTACTTCCTTTTGTTCATAAGCTATCTTCACACATTTGTGTCATATGAGTTACAGAACTGTGGTAGTAGAACAAACCAGCTATTACCATAGAATCCCTGATTTCATTGCCTAATCTGGAAAGAACAAAATAAAAATCCAGCAGTAATCTATGACTGTTTCCATCTCCTGTGAGGCTGTGACTGTGCTTGCAAAAATTCACAGCATTACAAAATATGTCGTGAAATAATAGAGATGCCTATGCTTTATCCTTAAATTCTCTTTAGAGCTCAGTATGCTTTTTTTTTTTAAAGCTAGACTTAACACTTGTGGAACTTGCTTGAGCCAGAAGATGCAATTACTTCTCTAAATGGTTTTGAGTGCAGATCCATTCTTTTCTGATAATTATTGTCTTGTTTATTTCCTGGGTTTTTGTGGTTGTGGTTTATTTTGTTGTTGTTTGGGTTGGGATATTTTTTATCGGTTTGTTTTTTCAGTAAGTCAGTAAAGGAGCTCTTTTCTGGAGCTTCCAAAATTTTGCTCTTTAGCCTCTTCAGCTTTTTCTGAGAGGTTGCTGCTCTCTTGATTCTTGGCCATGTGTCCTTTGGATAGAGGTCTTTTGCTTGATAGATCATTACTGAATTAATACTTTTGAACAGTAAGATACAGAAGTTAAACCAAATTCTGTATATGAAAATAAAGATTGGAGGGTTTTAGTGTTGCAAAGCATGGTAGCAACATAATGAGTTTTCTTTTTGTTTCAGGAGTTAAACATAGATGTAGCTGATGTGGAAAGCTTGCTTGTGCAGTGCATATTGGATAAGTATGTACTTGATTCTTGATCTTTGATTACTTTGAAATAATCAAACTATAGAAGAAGCAACAAAACAATATTTTGGGGCATTATGATAATACTGGTTGTTTCTAGACGTGAAAGGTAGTATTGTTGACTTTGGATTTACTTGGTTTCTGAGCAGTAAAGTATGTTTGAAAGATGGGAGCCAAGAAAATTATACAGAGAGATTGAGTGGCATCTTTTTACTTTAATTCTTGATTACATAATAAATTCCCTGAATTATTATGAAAGTTGTTATTCTTAGTAATTGCTGCTTATACCCATGTATATTTTTGAGTGCATTTTCAAGTTGACAGATTGGTAGTCTGCTTTCCTTAACTAGAAAAATTTAACTACAGTTTGTAAAACCTATTTTTCTGGAGAGTAACTTGTTATAACTACTACAAAAATATAATCCATACATGGGCTTATATTGTTTGATTTCTGTTCACATAAATCTCCATTTTTCATGATTCTTAGACTTTCAAGAACTGTTTATGTCATATTGCTTCAGACTTTGTGTGGGTCATAGCTAAGCAGATAAAATATGCATTGCCCAATGAATTAGTTCATTTGATTTCCAGTCATGATGACAGCTTAATAGGCAGTGCTACCCAGGGCAATAATTATAAAAGTGCTGAATTCTGAAATGGACTTTGTGCCTCTTCTTTTACCTCTGATTTATTGTTAGCTCCTATTTCCATGTGCATTAGGAATTTATAGCTTTTATTTATTTACTTCTAGCACTATACATGGCCGAATCGATCAAGTCAACCAGCTCCTAGAACTGGATCATCAGAAGAGAGGTGGTGCACGTTATACTGCGTTAGATAAATGGACCAACCAACTAAATTCTCTCAACCAGGCTGTAGTCAGCAAGCTGGCCTAACAGAAAACAAGCTTCTCCACACGTACTTAAGGCAACAGTGCAGTGATGTAAACCTTAAAAGAACTGGGAATGGCAAAACTACTGTCGGTTGGTGTGCCCTGAAATTATTGGAGTTATGGCAGAAGTGCTTTTTTGATCAGCTGGTTTGTGTTTTGCTGCTGCATTTATCCCAAGAAAAAAACAGCTTTAATCTCCAGAAGAAAACCAAAATGCCACGGGATTTATGCTGTATTGACATCTTGCCCTAAACATACAACATCCTAGTAATTTGTCAAGGGGCAATTAATGACCAGAGAGAAGATTTTTGTCATGATTTTAAATACACTGACACGTTACTGTTGGTTAAATTTAAACATGTTTTACCTGCAGAAATTCTCTCACAGAAATAACCTGCAATAACTTGAAATGCATACCCTTTTGAACACTTCCTTTTCTCATGTATAAATTGAAATGTTTGCTGCATTTTGCAAAATGTCAATTCTCCAAAAATGTGTCCATATATTTCTGTACCTGCAGTGTAGTAAAGGTTTAGAAGAAACCCCATAATTATAGTGGCATACTGTCACTTAGGTTTCAAGCAGCAAAATAAACAGTGCAGTTCAGAAATTGTACAGTTTGTTTCTTGATGTGCTTTCATTATACTTGAATTTTACTCGTGTTATTTTTAAAAGAAAATAGGTATTACTTGATCTCATCTCGTTTGTGAAGGACAATACGGAGATTCTAAGTCTGAACCCCTTGGTATGTGTGCTGTTGATTTTTCTTTTTTTCTTTTTTCCCCCTTGACAGAGTGAAACATAAATAGTGTGTGATGGTACACAAGCAATGCCACACACAGACATTGTAATAGAAGGAAAAATCTGTATGTAGTGTAATTAACAACACCCCAACAATAATGAAAAACCTAATAAATTACAAATGTTCATCACATACATGCAAGGCAGCATGGTAACCTCAATGTTCTAGGGCAGGATTTAAATTGGTAACAGGGTATAATTGAATAGGATAAAATTAACTTCAATCTGAAGAATAGTTATGTCCCTTAGAAAATTATTTTGCTCTGCAGTTGTCAAAGCAACTGATTTTTTTCATCATGTTTACACCATAAAACTTAATGTGTACCATGAGTAGCATGATGCTGAATCTTGGGTGAGCATTTCTTCTTCACTCATGTATTTTTTTACCAATAGGTATTTTTAATTTATCCGCTTAACTAAATCAATAGTAAAATTTAAATTTTTAAGCAAAGATTTTTTCATTTGTAAAATCTGTAGATAACATTTGACTAAAGCACCTTGTATTTTATTTCCTTATAACGCTGTGATATGTAACATAATTTTTACTTCAAAAATTCCAGTAATACCTGGGAATGTGAAGTTGAACTTAACAACACTGGACAGTCATTGGGACCCTTACCTAGAGACCCAGAGACTTATTTTGGATAGCAAATCTTGCAAGGTTCTCCTTCCCATGGAGACAGGGGACAGTGACAGCCGTTCATTTGAGCAGGTTTCCTTTCTCTGCCATTTCCCACCACCCTTGCTGTGGGAAGGAACAACTCCTCTCTTCTAAAGGAGGGGGAAAAAGAGAACTGTGCATAAACTTACAAACACTGAAAATAAAAAAAAGTCATCTTGACTTTATCTGTTGTACCTGATGTAACCTTTTCCATCCCAGCTCTGTCTGCTGGGGAGGCATTTTTGGATTTTTTTTCAAGAAGGAGGTGGGAATACTGCAGTAAATCCTGTCCTGTCCATCTAGTTCCCTTGTTTTATCTTCTTTATTTCTGAAGGATTAATTGTTGTAGGGCTAGTCCAACTAGATTCAACTCTCAGTGTGAATAAGTGAGGACTAGCAGTGTTTTTAGACAGAAAAAGGGTCAGTCTACCTCTAAGAAATGGTTGTGTGTTTTGGCATACTTCAGTTCTTACTCGTGTACAGTGCCTTAGCATCTGTGCTCTAGGCACATAAGGAAGATTTATATAATCCCTAAGGGATTCTACCCCTTTTCTGAGTTCTCATAATTCTTAACCTGGAAGATAAGGATTTTCTCTGGGGAAATACAGAGGAGCTCTGTTGTCACACAGCTGCAGCCGGAATCACCACCCGTTGCTATAGCCCACCTAGAGTCCCTGGTAGATCTGGCTCTGGTGTCATTTCTGTCTCCTCAGGAAAAGGGAACAAGCACTTGAAGGAAGAGGGTGAATGATTTTTTGTTCAAGAAACACCATTGCCCTGCAGGTTGTTTGAGATGTGGTAAGCAGCCTCACTGCACTCTCAGTCTCAAGTCCAATCATTAAATTTCTGTAATTGTTGTTCATTGTCAGAACCACGCTTGTCACAGCTTCTTGGGTGTTTTTTTTATACACCTCTTGTTGCTGTTGGTACAAGACGAATTGGCATTTTGCTAGCTTTGCAAAAGAACATTTTAGTGACTGTTGTAATCTTACATAAGATTACAGCAGTGATTAAGCTGTGTGTGTGTAAACCCTTCTTTTGAGTTGCTGGCAGCTTATGCTTTAAAACTGAACAACAGGCAAATCTGATAGGATGTGGGTGCTATGTCTGCATTTTAGATTTTTATTATTACTTTTAATCAAACATACTTTGAAGGAATGTATTCTTTGTGCATCTCAAAGTCCTACTCTAACGGATTGGATCTGAAACCAATTTGATTTAGTTTTCTTTTTAAGCAGGCCTGAAAATATATTGAACAACAACAAACTCCAGAAAAATGGCAAGGCAACTGAAATGCACCCAGCAGAATAATATAATGAAGTTATTTCAATTGTAGTCTGTAAATAAACTCTGATTTCATAATTACTCAGGAGTTGTCAGCTGTAAAACATTATGTCTGTAATTGAAGATTGTATTTTCATTTTTTTTCTTTGACAGGTAGTGAATTAATTTATTTGAATAGGAACTGTGTATGTATGGAATAGAGTAAAATGACATCACCTGTCAGTACCCCTTTCTTTCTCAAAAATACAGCTGTTATTTGAACTAAATTTCCATATATAGATGTTAATATGGATTTTAAATATAAAAGTGTAGCTGTTACTTCATTATTTTTAAAGTGCTAAAAATGCATTTTAGAACTAGGTTAGTGAACTAGGTTACAAGCTAGTCAACTAGTTAAATGTTAATTAAGATATTAAGAAAGGATTATCACCATCTTAAATGCCTCTCACTGTGTGGTAAGGTAGATTGCAAACTATCTGTGTTAGAATAATTGCATGTGTAGTGCTAAATTGTAGATATAACAAGTGTAAGCATTAGAGCAAGAGTAGAGGCTAATCCCTTCCCGGCCGTGGGAGAAGGAGTTGCATGGCAGTTCTGGCCTGGCTGGCTCTGCCTCTCTCTATGCAGCTGCTCTCGGCTGGAGTGCTGGGCTCTCTCTGGCTGCTGCCAGGTAGGAATCGTGTGTTGCTGTTGGCATTGTGATCCTCAGGTTCCTGGAGGAGTTCCCAGCTCACCTTCCCACTTTGGTTCCAGTCACGTTCCCTGCTGCGTCTCCTGCGGCTGCCTGCGCAGGACACCATGCGTCACATCGCCAAACACGGTTCTATTTGCCAAGATACACTTCGCTTTCTGTGCTTGTCTTTTTCACTAATTATGCCGAAGGTTTTAGTCCCAGGCAGTAAAACTCATTTTGGAGTCTGCTTCATTCCTGCTGCCTTTCCCACTTGCTCACCGTGACAGCCTCTAGCCCCACTAGTGCTGCTGCCATGGCGCTCAGTCTGAGCCTACCTAGGCCTCGGGGTGCAGGGTGTTACTGAGCAGCCCTTATCCCATGCTCCCATGCCAGTGCCATTAAGCCTATACATATGTTCAAGCTTGCCATGTAAGAAGCTGCCTTGATTTCAGTGAGATGTGTGTAACCACATCCTCATGTGTTGTGTAGGACTTTGTACCCACTGGATGTAAATAGAGCCCATGTGAGTGAGGGCGTGAGCAGCCACACATGTGCTGTTACATTTCCTTGTAATCCTGTGATTTGAATTCTGAATACAGACATTACCAAGTGCCTTTCCGTAGTGCTGAGATAGTTTGGTTTAGGCTCCCATTTTTTATTTTTGTGTCGACCTAGATTTTCTTCTCCATTTGATCTTTGTTCTGCATTGTGTTCAGGAAGAATATCTCCACTACCCAGAAGATGCAGCAATAAAGCCAAAAACTTCCTAGCAAAATTGCAGTCAGCACCTGCTGAGTTCGACCATCATTTTTGCTTATCAACTATTCACTTACTTCATGTTGCAACACAGAAGTAGCAATAATTGTTTTCAAATTGCCAGATTTGAGAACGGAACCCTTATGATTGAGTATTCAAAATCAGCTACCAAGTGTGTTTAAATTCCAACATGTGCAGTTACCAGGGGTGTTTAAATTCAACAGGGTTTTCAGGATTTTTTGATGGCTCCCTTAAGAACTGTAACACTGTTGAGTTCTCTTACACAACACTCAATCAAGATGATTTTGTAACCAGATACCCTGCGATATTTGTGATAGCTGTGGATAGAGGATCTAACATAACTGGTTCTGAGTGCTTTGGTTTGTTTTTCTTCTTGGTGATAACACAGTTAAATTTTATGGGAGACTTCAGTTTTTTTCACCGAGTGGCCACTCAGGTCACCCAACATGACTTTCTGTATTCTGTATATTGTATAGATTTATGTAGATCTGATGTCTATTTAATCACTGCCCGATTTAGATCTTAGACATTCTTGTTATTTCAGTGTGCATAACAGCCCTTTCAAGTGTGACCTTTCTGTTGGTATGTATCTTGGGAACAAAAGAAGAATTTCATAACAGACAGCCTTGCCATAATGAGTCATTATTTTTTAAAAACACAGCAACTATCTTAAGCAAATGTCATAATATATATTCCATGGTCAGCACCAATTTGAACAAATTAAGCTGCATTCCACACTAAAACACTGGTGTGCTAATACAAGAAGACGATTGTTGTAGTTGTTTCAGTGGGATTTTTTCACTGTTTTCTGTGCAGTCAGGCAAGTTCTCCCACATTACTTGGAGATGAAAAGTGATTAAGTCTGAAATAAATCAACCTAATTTCACACAAATAAGCAAAACACATTCAACTACTGGGAATTAAATACATTTTGCTCAGTAGAGATTTGTTGTTTAAATGAGATGAAGTTTAGGTGACTTATGTTTCATAATTATTTATCTGTAGATTTCCATCTCATATTTAAGTTCATCAATTACTGATGAAATGCTGTTGCATTGTATCAGCTGAAAGCTCTGTGTACAACCAGCTTAATCCCCATTTTACTTTCATGACTTCTTGTGTTGAAATAACAAATCTTATTGTGTAAAAGCCCCTGGGAACATAACCTCATAACCTCAAATTAGTCTGTCTTACCACCTTGAAATGGCTTCCCAGTGTTATAAACACTTGTGTGGGTTCTGCTGACCATTTAATCTTGTCAAGAAAAGAGCTAGGATACAGAAGTGCATATAAAGCTGGACTGCTGCAGCTTCTCCAGTTCATACGAGGTTTCTGCATCAATTAGGGCACTGCAGCAGCTCTCCTGTTCTCTTCATTGGTAGTAAAACACTGGAGTTAGTAGAAGTTAGGAGAAACTGAAATGAGTAGAAACCCGAAAGTTAAATTTAATTGGGATTACAACCTGGCCTACTCCCTTTCCCATATGCTCCATGGGACCTATGATTTTGTGTACTGCGACCTCATGAAAACTTAAATCACAGAACAGAAGTAATGCTGCAGACATCTAGGCAAAAGTTACACTTTGATGGTGATCCTGCTGATGTGGATGGAATAGCACAGAAGGCAGTGACAGTCTGCACAAGTCCTCTGTTCATGTCATCTGTTTGCAGGATGAGATCTTGCTGTGCAATGCAATAGCCATCTTCATAATCCCATATGTTACATATGAAGTTTTAATGGCAAAGAGCAACTCCTAGGAAAATATGAAAGGATTATGTGGGTTTATCCAAGAAATAAATTTTTTATGAAGTAGAAGAAAGTGTTAAATGGTATCATGAGCATAAATCTGGAAAGATTAAATAATTATAAAATAAAGGTTCAATCTAGGAAGCCATAGCAAGATTGCTCTGTAGAGACATTCTTGATAGCTTTTACTTCTGTCAAATTCAGATACAGGCTTGTTTCTTTAAAAAACAAGCCATTTATTCCTCCAAAGAACCTCTACCAAGCAGAAACGTGATTCTCGTATTAATACATAATACATTTCTAATGTATTTCACCTGGAAGTGCTCAAGAGTCTGTTCTAGGATATCCTTTGTGTATTTCTTTCACAAAAGTACTTAGTCTAGCTTTGCTTTTTTTTTCCCCTTGCCATGAATCAACCAAGTTGTAAATAAATCATGCCTCATTTCCATTAAACGCAAGGCAGCAGACCTGTTAGCGTAATGAAATGCGGGGACATCTCCTGCAGAACACACGTACGGATCAAGTGTTGTTATGCACCGGCTCCTACACGCGTTTCCCATTCTCCAGGCTCGGGGTGAAGACGGTCTCATGGATTTCGCTGCCGGTACTCATAATTAACCACATGTTAAAACCGGGGCAGCAAAATAAAGGAACGTCACACAAGCTGTACCAAACCCCAGGTCTCAGCATCTCCCTGCTTTGCTGGCGCTCCCTGCACACGGGAGGGACCCGCTCCACAGCCCAGCCCTCCACTCCAGACGCCGGTGCGACATTTTTAGATTTTTGCCTCTAAATAAATCACAGGGTGGGTTTTTTTTTTTTTCCCCTTCGGTGTTCCAGATAATTTCAAGGACACCGTCGGCCCGAGCCTCCCCCGGCGCCGCCCCCGAGCAGACGGGCCCGCAGCGCACCTGCCGCCCTGGCTCGCCGCAGGGAACGGCCCCGGGCGGGGGAACTACCCTCCCCGCGCTTATTCCCGCGGGTTCCTGCGCTGTTCGTGTCACGGCCTCGCTTGTTTTCGGGTGCCGGGAACGCGGGAGGGGAACGCCCGCCGTGGGGGGGAGCGAAGGCGTTCCCGGCCTGAGCCCGCCCGGCTTCCGTCCCAGCTGGTCCCTCCCCGCCGCCCGTCCCGCCCCGGCCGTGGCGTAGCCGGTCCCGGTTCCCGTGATAACCGCGAGCGGGGCCGGCGCCGCTCCGGGCGAGTGCGGAGCGCGGCGGGGGAAGCAGCGCCATGGGGGAGGCGGCCCGGGCCCTCCGCCGCCCTCATTAGAGCCGCCGCCCGGCGCAGCTGGAGCCATGGACAAAGCGGACAAGG
>VYZT01062140.1:78139-180220 GCA_013400735.1 Pomatostomus ruficeps | reverse complement strand
CCGGGAGCGGCCGTGAGGGGCACCCGGCCCGGCCGTGAGGGGCCGCCGCCCCGCCCCGGCGGAGAGCGGCCTCGGGAGGTGCAGACCGGGCGTTCTCCCGGCTGGAAGCGGGAGCTCGGCGTGTGTCCGCTGGCGTCGTCCCTTCCCGGCGCGGGAGGCGTCAGGCCGCGCCCGGCCCGGCTGTCCGGGGGAGCTGGGAACCCGGGAGCGGCTCCCCTGGGAATTCCAAGGGAATTCACAACTCGCTTCTGTTGTCCCTCCTGTTCCTTCAGGCTTTGTTTCAGGCTTAGGGAAGCATTGCAGTTAGTGACATTTAGTTTAAACCTGCCTGGTCATTAGTAGAGATTTGGTTTCTTGAGAAAGAAACAGGTTTCTTTGAGAACTTAGCAACACAATTGAGGTGTCACTCTTGCTGAAATGCTGTAAATGTCGGGCTCGGGCTGAAGTTTTCAGTGATAGGACACAGCTGATGGTCTTCTCATAGCTGAGTGGGAGAGAGGTGGGTGTAGCTCACTAATTTTACAGGTCGCTATATTTTTTCTTCCGTGTTAAACTTGGCTTTGTGAGGTAATCAGTTTGCATTCTTAAAACCTTTTAAAGTGTAAGTATGAAGAAACATAAGCAGAGACTAAAGAATTTGTATGTTTTGTTACATATGTGCAATAAAACGTTTCATCATCAGGAGGTAGTTCTAAAAGATGTATCTGAAACGAATGATGTCATCTGTAACAGCCTGATATTACTTTGAAGCTTGTTTCAGCAGAATGTGTTGAATATTGGTGATTTACAGCTCTTTGTTTTCTAGTTTTCAGCTCTGGCGTCTCCAGGGTTTCTAATAGTAGGGTTAAGGAATAAAATAACACAGGTTCCTGTAGCAAAGTAGATAATGACTAATAATGCACTCTCTAAAGATACACTGCTTTTCATTCTGTACATATATCTAAGGAAGTTAGTGAACAGTGTGTCTTATTACAGTATGGCTCCCACTGTGGCTTTCTTCCTGGGCTTTCTGGTGTGATCATGATTTTATTTTTTTTTTCTCATGCTTTTTTGCCTCCATGTAGAAAAGCTGATCTTATTCTGTAAAATTTGTGTTAGTCTAATCTATAGTACTTTTTGCTTTAAAATCTTGGATTTTGATGGTTTTGGGGTTTTTTTCCCCTTAGTTTCATCTGTAATTAGTACTGCAGTCCACTTGTGAAATATTTATTCCTTGTTGGTTGAGCTCTTCAGTACTGAAGGTTCACACACGTATCCTTATCAAACCATTCTCTTTTCATCTTTCAAAACAGTTCATGAAAACAGAGAGTTGTTTTGTTATTTACAGCATAAAGTGTTGAGTCCGAGTGATTGTCTTAACTAAGTCCAGTGTTTCAACTTGTGTAGTTAGGCTCTGAAGCAGGAATCATCCTCTTGTTTATTCTGTTTGCGGCGTATCTGGTCCTGTTGGTTCCTTACCCAGGAGTAAGGGTTCTAGGCAGACAAATAAATAATACCTGATGAGTTTCTAAAATGATTCAACAATCTTGTTGCTTTTGTCTTCTCATTATACAGTAGCATCTTGATTAGGAGACTCCTAGACGCTTTGGGTTTGAACCTTTTGTGCTGTAAGAATTGGATGTCATCATTGTCACCAGTGTAAACGTTTGGTGAGGTTGCATCAGTTTAGGGAGCCATTTCATTTTCTCTTTATTTGGGCTCCTTTCTGCACCTGTACTGCATGACATCTGATAACTGAATATTAAAGCCTGCAAGTGTGTGTTAGCAGTACTCATTCTCTCCTTCCTTTCCTCAGAAAGCTCTCAGCACAGGATATTAAGTGTACGTGCTTATGGGAGTAACTACTGTGGAATCAGAGTATGAGCAGCTGGGACTGTTGTACCATGTTAGCGTGGTATTTCAAGAGTAAAGGAAAATCACAAACGCTTTTGATGGGTAAACAGTTTTGTGGTGTTGGCTTAGTGAATCAGTATGGGATTTTGTGTCACAAGATCATTTGGACACCTGATTGACGAAAAGATAGCTTTTGGATTACCTTTAAGGTTTCTGTTACCTAAATTCTGGTATGATTTTACTTGTTATATTATGCTCAGTGATATTTTGGCAGCTGACATGGATGAAAACAGAATAAAGCTGCTTAAAAACAATTGTTTTATTATAGGAGTAGTTGTGAATTTTGTAGTGTGTGTGTAAGTTTCCTTCTGTCTACACCGGAACAAAACTGTTCCCATTAAAAAGCATATGGGTTTCAGCAGTGAAGTGTAGGTTATTTTCCTACAAAAGAGAAAACTTAGCAGATTACCTCTGATGCTCTTTCTGTTTAAGCAGAATATGATAGAAAACTAAAGAGAAACAACTTTTCCTTTCAAAGGTACTGCTGTGCTTTGATTTTTTTCCTCAGTCTTATACTTTTGTCTTGTTCTGTGATTAAGACATTTGGTTTCTTTTGTACAGTTGAGAAATCAGGTGAAGTTGCAAAATCAGTGACCTGTGTTTTGTTTTAGTATTGCTTAAAGACAGCCTGTTCTGCTTACCTCTGCTATTCTTGACCACTCAACAGGTGGTCATAGATAATATGGTTGCCATAGAAGTAGATCTAGATCCATCTTTGGTGCTCTTTATCCTGTCCAGCCTTCTTCAGTGTTTCTTACATGTGGCATTTTTCAACTGAGGCAAACTGGAAAATGTCTGGTTTCCTGTACTGCTTGCACATTGCTTTCTCTTGAACCCTGCAAGTGCAGAACAGTTTGGATTTTGTGATAGTTTTGTCTTATTTTAGAATATGTTCTCTGGTGAATTTAAATGTTATTGATGTGATTCCATTAATATCCTAACTGAGCACAAAATTATTTATCACTGACTAGTTTGTGGAGATCAGGAAACTGATTTACATAAATAGTTTGGATTAATCCCTTTAGTACACTGTCTACAAAGCATTCAAATATTACTACTTCTTCTGGATAGCATCAGTTCAGAAGTTTGTCCTGTTAAATGCTGTAAAGTAGGTAAGTGAAGAGGATCCTTCTGGTAGGTTTTTTCATCTCTGGACAAGCTTTGTGTAACTGTGAAGTTTTATTTCCCCCCCTTTTTTCTTAGAATATTCTGGCTTTGAGTTTAAACATGCCAGCGTGCTATGTTGTGCCCCTTGCTTGTTTTCTATATATAGGTAAAAATGTTAAATATTCAGCTTTGTTATGGTCTGATCATGATCCTTAATCCTGTGAAAGGGAAGAGAATTATGCATGATTCCCTTTTTATGAGCTGAGGGAAAAGGGAAAGACTCACTTCGTAGTGTATTTGCTTTAAGTGCTGTGTTGAAATTGCTATGTTAAATGTAAATAGGGAGGATTAAGTTTTGTGCTTCGTTAAATGGCCTGCTGCTGGTGTTTCCAGTTGGACTGCATATTTACCATTCCCGAGGTATCTGCCACTTAGAAGCAACTAATTATAGAAACAATGACTTCCATATTTGTAAAGTTTATCTTAAAATAGATGAACTGTGACTTGCCTTACTACTAACATGGCGTTTAAATTATGAAATCCAGAATTCAGAAACAGGTTTGTTTTTCTTAAAAAAAAAAAAAATAATTGAGCTATGTTTTTATTCCACATTTGGGATGAGACTTCTTCTTTCCAGACTTTGGGACAGTAAAACAGCTGATTTTATTATAGCCCTCTGAGATGTGGCATCTGTGTCTATTTTCTCGCCCTGTAAATGGTGAGATTGATATCTAAGCATTCTCCTCTGAGAGCAGCATGACAGAGATCCTATTTAATGGCAAATGCTGAATGACATTAAGCTACAATGAACAAAAACTTTTCTAAGATTAAACGTACAGTGCTATAACTATAGGACAAAGTTTACCAGTCTGTTCCTGCTTGTGTCATCTTCTGTCTTTGCAGCTGTTGATGACTACAGTAGCTTTTATATAGGAAACAAAGGAGCTCTTCAGTATATATGCTGTCTTGAAAGACTTGTAATTGTTGGACTGAAATATGTAATGAGCTACTGCAAAACGTTTTGTAAATTGAAACTAGGGGTATCTACAAAAGAGACTTCTGTCTAAATCTTGGTTTCTTTTGAAGGGGTGTGCTTCCATTAATAGGCAGCTGATTGAAAATCTGATGTTTCAACATGACTTAAATTTATATTTAGAATTGAGCTTGGTTATCAAAGGTTGATTTCAATAAAGCTTTGTTTAGCTTTGTGATATGAAAGGTTGAATAAACATGAAAAAGTTGCAGTCAAAAATAGTTTGATCTTGCAGTATATTCAGTGTTTGCTTTTAGATTGCCCGATCAAACCATATAGTATTTTGCGTTAAGATCTGGTCCTGCATTTATTGATGGTAGTGGCAAAGAGCTAATTTGTTATAGAGGATGCGGACTAGAATAAATCTCAATACTGTGAGAGCAATTAAAGCATAAGCTTGTATCACAAGTGCTCTGTTGTAAGGATTAGGGAAAGTGTAGCAGCCTTCCCCCAAATCCATTGGTGTTTGACAAATCTTTCTTGTCTGTGGTTACAAACCAGTGGCATGATCAGTCCTGTTTGTGCTGTTCATGTGCACTTGGCACTCCATTTGTACTGTGTGGGTGAAATATCTGAGGAATTGTGTTCACATATATTTGCATGCACTTTGTTTTATGCACTTTCTTGTTTGCTTGTGAAACAAAAAGGAGCTTTTCTTGTGTTCTGGAGTTTACTTCATTTGTTATTGGTTACATTTTCCACTGAGTCTTAAGCATGTCAGTATTTAAAAAACCAAAGCCACCACCAACAAACTGCTTATTTGGCATTACTGTTTCTGTAGCTCACCAAAGGAGCCTTTCCTGTTGGAAAAAAATAACAAGTTTCAGATAACCTTCTACTTGTTCAGTGCAATGAGAAATTAGCAGCACCTTTACTTGATACTAAATTAATCTCTTTTTTTTTTTTTCTTGTTTCACTTTTTCTGCTTACACTATGAAGGAAGAAGGACATTTATCAAAAAGGGCGGTACTTTGCTATCTATCTTCAACATTTCCTCCTAGCTGAGAAAGCTATAGTCCTAAAAAGATCTGCTAAGTTAACTTTGGTCAAATTACTTAGCATTGCTCTTTTGTTTCCCTCACTTGTGCAGTGAAACCACTAGCCATCTGCAAAATGTGCTGAGATGTCTGGAGAGTCACCCTGGAGAGTTAATTCTGTTTGTGTTTTGGTTTGGTTAGCAGTCTGACCTGACAGTACATTTGTTTCCCCTTTTTGCTCTATGTTTGGTAAAGTTTACTGCCCTCCTCTGAAGAGCAGTATGTAACACAGAACTCTTCAAGTATTTTTGAAAGACTGGTAAAATGCTCTAAGGAGGCAATATGCTGAAGTTAATTTAGTTTAGTTGGTAATACCCTTGAGCTGTTTCTGTTTTCTACCCTAGAGTGGAAATGGGACCTTGTTGGCTAATGAAATGTATAAGTTATGCTGAGGATTGGGTGTATTATGCTTGCAGAATGATTTCGAAACACCTGTGCTGAGGTTTTTAAGTTCTCAGTTGCTGTGTTGATGAGATGGCATATATATGTGTGTGTGTGCATTACAGAACAAAATGCAAAATCTGAAAACAGAGGTTTACCCTAAACTCTTTGCCAAAACAAGTTTCTTGAAAGGATTAAAAAACCCAACCGCCATAAACTGAAGAAAGCTGTAGGTGCAGACTGGAGTGCACAAGAAAGGTGTTTAAGGTATAATGCATGCAAAAGGTATGTGAAGTACAGTTTAGATTCCTTTCAATAACAGACACTCCCCAAGTTCCGTAAGCAAAAAAGGGATTTAACTTTTAAATGCACCCATATGTGTTCATGATTACAGGATATGCTGTATCTTTATTGTACCATTACAGGTAAGCTAAACTTGTTATGAGCTGTACTGGAAATGGTAATTAAATATATCAGGCAATTGCTCTGTCCTAGCAGTAGTAATCATAACCTGTATAAGAGACTGGGCAACAGGAAAGGAAGAATTAAAGTTGTCTTTCTAGTTCGGGTATCTCTGAATTGTTTGAACCTAACAAAATCAAGCAGAATAATGTGAGTTATTTTCCTAAAATCATAAAATTACATGATAAGTGTGCTGCATCTTGTGGAGATCTTTTAATAAATTTAAAACAAACAAACAAAAGCCCCCAACATACCCTTTTTTTTGCTGGAGAGATTTAAATAAATCAAATTTTATCCAATCCACCTTGGATATAAAAGTAAGGTAGGGATTATCTTTGGGAATTGACAAGAGATATTTTGTTGTGGCAGCCTTGCAGGTGGGAATCACTGGCTTCCTGCTTTGATCAGTTACAGTTCTGTTTTTAATATCTGATGTGTAAGACTGTTCTCTCATAATCCTAATAATGAGTGATGATATAGTACAATATCACAAAAATCATTGTTATGAGACCATTCTGCAAGAGACTTGTCAGTAAAGAATGATTTTTGTATTTTCACCTCAATCTCCCAAATAAGGGAAAGAGCAGACAACCAGACAGGAAAGATCTTTAAAAGGGGAAATCTGGTCCGAACGTGAATGACAAACAGAATATTCTGACTATTTTCTGAGCCAGTACTAGAGTTTATTATTAGTATCTTTGCTAAAGTTCACTTGACTTGTTGTGGTTGGATAGTGACCAGCAGGTTAGGAATAGTTGTTTGACAGTTTTCAGTTTTTCCTTAGGAATATCACACGTATAGAGCACTCATCCTAGTTTACTCTTGCATGGTGTGTGGATAAAGCACCCTTGGTGTGTTCCTTCGATGTTTAGATTGCTCAGTTGGTTGGAGCAGGGTGCAAATGACAGCGAGGTTGTGGGTTCAGTCCCCATATGGGCCATTCACTGAAGAGTTGGACTCGATGATCCTTGTGAGTCCCTTCCAATTCAGAATAATCTGTGATCTAGTTTTGTAGGCCAGCCCATAACTGAATCTATTCTTAAGCAAATATTTTTGCCTGACAGTCTTGAAATAGCATGGAAAAAACCCTCTTAGCTTTCAGGGAGGGATTTCAGTGTTGATATTTCTGTTACCTACTGTGTGATCACTGTACATAAACACTTCTAAAATTTTTTATGAGAAGTCTTTCTCTTGTGTTGAGGAGAATTGTGTCGCAGAGGGGTGGGTGAGTCACGAGGCAGCTGAGGGATGTGCCCAAGGCCAGAGAGGAAGCTCTGGGCAGAGCCGGTCCTTGGATTTGTGTTGCACAAGTTCGGTGCTGCTGCTGCAGCTGCCCCACAGCTTTTCCTCTGAATGGAACTTCAGGAGCTGGAAAGGAGTTACTGTAGGAGAAAGGAAGGTTCACCCTCTACTAATGATAAAGAAATGCATTTAATTGATATTAAGGTGACTGTTCTGCTGTAATGCAGACCTTGTTGTACAGCAGTGGTGATACTTCTGTGTCTGTGCTTGTAGAATCAGACTGCCCTGCGTTGGAACAGACCTTAAAAATCATTTGGTTCCAAACCCCTGCCATGGGCAGGGACACCTTCTGTGACACCAGGTTGCTCAAAGCCCCATCCAAACTGGCCTTGAACACTTCCAGGGATGGGACATCCTTCCATGTATTATATTCCATGTATATCTATATCTATCCATATTATAGCCATCAGCATATTCAGAACAGTCATTAAAAATTACTTTTCTGCCAGGAACAGTGTCTTTGTCAGTTTGAAAGACATAATTTTTTCACTGGGACAACTGTATTTTCAAAAATGTTTTTGGACTTGCCCTTCCCACCTCTTCCACTCCCATGCTGCTAAACCAGTATGGGATCTTATTTAAGAAGAATAAGTTTTGGGGACTTGGAGATTAAGCTATTGGATGGGAAGGCTGTCTCTGGATGGATCGTGGATGTGGCACAGAGCAAAGGCACGGACTGAGAAGTGTATGGTAGGTGTGGGACTACTTGCCATGATACTTTCAGAGCTCCCATTTAACTGTTTTGGCTCATGTGGATGTTCCGGAGGTAGTAGCAAGGATAGAAGACTGTCCTCGGCAAACCTTTAGGATCTCCATTTTCTAAAATAAGAGCACCTACTCATACAGGTTATGTGTTACCTTTGAGATTATTTCTTAGGCACATGGAGGGGAAAAATGTCTGGAGTCCTTGTCTGCTTTAGAAAGAACCTTCTTAGGATTTAGTACTCTGTGAGGTGGTAATGTGAGACACATTAAGCTGAAATGTTTGTATGAAAAAGAGATTATTTTCATCTAAATCTGAGTTATAATGGAATACAGAGTTTACAGGTTCTTTGAATCTGCAGTTGTCTTACTGAGTAGAGCATTTTTCATTGTTTAAGATGCGGCTATGTTGTACAAAACCAAAAATGTGAGCAAACCCATCTTAAACTAAGGGTGCCTTCAGGATTGGGGGAGATGCTTTTCTTTGAAAGCACAGTTTAAAACTTAAGCAGTCTTTAGTGGCTTTTTCATAACAACCTTTAATCATACTCTTAACACTTTAAAGTACGTTGAAGTTGTGCAGATAGAATGTGTGGGGAGGGTTCTTCTGTGGTGCATCATCTCTTAGCATTAAAGCAATGGTTTAGTGCTGAAAAGTCTTTTTTATAATTGCCTAGAAACATGGTCAATTTTGTAGAGCAGGCCAGGCATTACTACATCTTCCATATGTTGGTTTCACTTGTGAAAGCCTACACAACTGTGCTCTACATACAGTGCTAATTTGGTTTTGTTCTGTGCTCAGACTCATATATCCTCTGCAAGATCTGAATTTCAATCCCTTTTAAATTAATTAGTGTTTGAATTGCGCTTGTAAAGGTTAACACAAATGCTAAATGTTGGTGATCTGTATTACACCCTGCATTGATTGGAAGGATGCAATAAGCACTTGCCAACTGTTTTCCACCTCTCTTGGTTTACTGCAGAAATCCTGTAGTCTTGTCATCCATTTGCCTGCTGTTTGTGGTACTTTGAGTACAACTTTATGAATCTAAATTTTCCCAAGCAGTTTATGATTGTAATTAATGAAGACATTCTTTCTTTTCTCTTAAGAATGTCAAGCTGTCAGCTGAAGTAGAACCATTTATTCCTCAGAAGAAGGGTTCAGAAACACTAATGATCCCAATGGCGCTTCCTAACGACAGTGGAGGAATTAATGGCATGGAACCAACTCCAATCCCTAGCTACTTGATCACTTGCTATCCATTTGTACAGGAAAATCAATCCAACAGGTAATAAGTGGTTGTGATCTTCATGGAAGATGATCTGTTTTCAAATGAGTTGAAACTTCCAGTAGGCTTGAGAGGAGTCAGTGGTTGTGGGCTGTATGTTCAGGTTTTTTGTTCACTGTATTAAATATTCTGACCTTTCATGTGGGAGGATGAAGTTTCTCTGTCCCCAGTCTTTTACTTATTTTCTTCCCTCTGCTTTTCCCTCTTCATATTCTTTGTGGCCTTTTTTTTCCTGGCTATGGAGGTCTGGTACAAATCCCTGCCAAAGCCACCTGCTGGGCTCTTGGATCTTCCAGGGCAGTCAGGGGGTTTCTTGTCTGAATCTCTGATGCTCCTCTGAATGAAGCAAGGCTTTGGGTGTCCAGCTTGGGTCCTGCCATGGTGAAACAGTATGCAGCTGCTTCAGTATTGAGTGTAGCCGTATCCAGTTTTCTTCCTATAACTAGTTAAAATATGTTGAATTTAGGAACTTCTTATAATGGAACTGTAGTTTTTAAAGGGGTGATAAAAGTCTGAATTTTCTTTGAAACTGAGCAGTTTTCTTTCCCTTTGTTTTTTTCACAGACAGTTTCCATTATATAACAATGACATCAGATGGCAGCAACCCAGCCCAAATCCTGCAGGACCATACCTTGCTTATCCTATAATATCTGCACAGCCACCTGTTTCTACAGAATATACTTACTATCAGCTGATGCCAGCACCATGTGCTCAGGTCATGGGTTTCTATCATCCTTTCCCTGCCCCCTACCCTGCACCCTTTCAAACAGCAAATGCTGTAAGTACAGTTACCACAGAATGCACTGAGCGTCCCAGCCCGTCAGGCCAGGTCTTTCCATTGTCCACTCAGCGGAGCAGAAGCAGTAACAGGGGAGCAGTCATACAGAAAGTAAGTCTGCTTTTGAATAGGATGAGTAGAACTGTGTAAGAAAAATCTTTACACAGGAAGCATGTATCTCATTTATTTATCAACTTTCTTTGTGTGTGTGGCTAATGTTTGAAAACAGCAACAGCAGTTACAGATGCACATAAAAAATAAACGTCCTCCAGTGAAAAATGTCGCCACTCAAAAGGAGACCAGTTCATCAGGTCCTGAGAACAGATCAAAGATTGTTTTGTTGGTTGATGCATCACAGCAAACAGGTAATTTGTTTCCTAAGTTCTGGGTGTATGAAATAACTAGAACTACATGTCAGTTGTCATCTTTTCTAAAAGAGGGTGGACCTGATTTAGATGCAGCTTTTGAGAGAAGTCTTTGTGGATCAAAAGGATAATGAAGAAAAGATGCTGATGGTTGCAGAAACCTACTCAATATGTCACCTTATAATGTTGCAGTGACATGGTACTCCTGCAGTGACTTTGCCACTGTTAGAAACACTGTTGAAGGAGTTGGTTATTAGTAACAGCTGGACCTAGACATAATTTAAATTCAGTGCTGGTTTAATGCAAAGACTGGCTTTTTCAGGTTGTTTTTATGATGTGTAGCTTTTTCATGTCTTTTATAAATTCCTGCAAAAGTAATTTTTTTCGTTTTGTTTCTTGAAGACTTTCCTTCAGATATAGCCAATAAGTCACTTTCTGAGAGTGCCTCCACGATGCTTTGGAAGTCAAAAGGCAGGCGCAGGAGAACCTCTCACCCTGCTGCAGAGTCCTCCAGCGAACAGGGCGCGAGTGAAGCAGACATTGACAGCGACAGTGGCTATTGCAGTCCTAAGCATGGCAATAACCAGGCTGCAGCTATGGCTTCCAGAAATACAGATTCTTGTGTAATGAATGTATGTAAACATAACTGAGCAACTTAACTGTATTAGTAGCCTACAGGCTAAGGAAAATTACTGAAATAATTGGTTTTTTTCCTTTTCAGGTTGTAGAACCATCAATAAATACAAGTAAGTGTTGTCTTGACTGGTGAGCTGTTCAAAATTTGGCTGGGTTGCATCTGTATTTTTACTTTATTTTTTGCTAGGAACTACCTCTTGATCTACTTCAGCATGCTGCTCTAGCTGATCAGATCCTTCTGAGGATGTATCTTTACTGTGATTTCCAACCACCTCTACTAAGACACCTGTTACTTGCTGAATGAACAAGTGTATAGCTATCACTAATGATTTATTAACAGCTGCCTTTTCCTAATGGGTTAAAAGAAGCTGGAGACTCCAGAGGAAGCATTCAGACAAAGCTATGTTTCTGTTTAGTTTGTCCTCAGGCTTCCTTACCCTGTTGGGCTGCAGTAACAGAGCCAAGGAGTTCTCATTCTCTACTTCAGAAGCACTGATACTTGTTTAGAAGCTTTAAATATACCATGAACAAATTGTTTGATTAGTCTGGTAGTAGTAGGTAATGCCAGCGACTGCTATTCATGACTGAACTGAAATTGGTATGGATGTGAACCTGAGATTTCCTTTTTTACTGCTTTGTGGTGATCAATTGTTGGCAGCTTGAGTGTTCCGTAAAGGTGGCTCTGCCAACATCTGAAAATAGCTATGGAAGTGTAAATGTTGTCACAGGGGAATTAGACTTTCTCAGAGAACTTTATTTGTATCAGAATTGTGTTCCTGGCTCTGGTGGCATATGAATCATTATATGTTCCGGATACTCATTCACTTTTTCATAGATGGCACTTCTCTTTCAGCTGGTATAAGCTGGACTAATGTAAATTCCCAAGCAACTCAAAAAAAACCTTGGATTGAAAAAACTCAGACCTTTTCTAGAGGTGGAAGACAAGCTGAGCAAAGAAGTAATCCACAGGTATGTTGTCAATGATTCTAAATTGAAGGATCTGGGGGTTTTTGTAATATGTGAAAATAAGGAATGCGATAGGAATTATAAAATGAACATGCAAAAATATTTAATGAAACTGTACAGAAACTCAACCTTAAAGTCTAGGTGCATGTTTCTGAGCTACATATATATGTAAAAATTAAATGTCCTTGACAGTTTTCTTCCTATAGCTTGTTTTTTATATGTATCTACCTAGGAAGGGGCACTGCATATATAAAGTAACCTGTGAAGTGAAAACTGTGTGGGTGTAGAAAAGTTAGTTCAGATTTTGACCCATTCACACTTCAGAAGAAAAAAAATTCTCAAACTTTCTAAAGAAAGATTCTGAAATTATGAACTAGAATCCTGTGTTCTCACTCCTGTTGTCTTCAAAACTTACTTTTTAAATTTACATTAGCATACAATTTTTAAAGCATTTTTATTATTTATTAATAGTTTTGAATTATTTTATGCAAAAGCTTGAATATCTTTCTGTGAGGCTTCCTTCAAGTGGGACAGGATTTCTGTAATTAGTACATAAGGAGAAAGGAGGTCTTCCTAATTTGAGAGATTTTATTGGGGTAGGTGGTCCAGAGGGGTGCAAAGAAACCTGAAACATTTGCCTTTGTTTAAACGTAGGTTTTGCTTGAATTCTGTTACTGCAGACAAGAAAGCTGAGCTCCAAGTGAGAGCTGCATATAAACATGCCTGTTTGTGCAAACATTTGTGAGCCAGCTTGGCCTGTTTAGGTTTTTAGATGGAATTGTTAAATTGTCTTGAATCTTCCTGTTTGGTAACTGTGGGTTTGTTATATAAAGAAGCTTGTGGATGCTTGTATCTGGCAGTGTAGCAGTTCTGAATCTTTTTATAACCTGTTGTCAAATCGGAGGCTTTAGGAGCCACTGTTGTTAGTTTATGGCATTGGGAGAGTAGGAAGAACCAGACTTTTCATCCAGTCACAGTTTAGACTCTAAATCTGGAAGTCACTTTAGATATTTAAAAACAAAGCTGGCACAAAGAGTTTTAAATGAGGTTGCCTCAGCCAAATTCACTGTACCTCAAGGCAGAATTGTCCTAGAAACTATTTTCCTTTGAAACTGAATTGGTACCAGGTCTGTAGGAAATTTTCTTGAGAAATAGGTAGGTATAAAGGTGAAATTCAAGTCATGCTTTGGTTTTTGCCAACCAGTCTTGCACATGGGTTTACACCAATCTGTCACATAATTAACAGTAGAAGGCTTATACCCCTGTGCTGCTGTCTCTGGCCTTCAGAGAACTCTGTGCATGTGCATTGTCATAAAAGATGTGTTGAAAAGGCAATAACTGCATGCAGAATAATTATGTAGTGGGAGAAAGTTCTTTGGATTGATCGTGGTCACAGACAGTTCCTCAGGATTCATGTCTGATAGTCACCAGCAGCTCCTGAGTTTCTTCGTGTTTGGCCAAAAGAAACCTTTTTATTTAAGTTATTAAATAAATTTAAAGATGAATTGGCTTGAGGGGGAGGAATAATCTGGTAGTGTCTGTAGAATGTCTGTACAGGCTTTAAAAAAAGGACAACCAAAAAAACCCACCAGAAAGCTGCCCTCCCCCCCGCCCCCCAAAAATTCAAAATACCAAAGCGCAATTTATCCTCTAAAAACTGTACCTAGTTGCTAATTAGCAGGCATGAAAAAAAGCTTTATGTGCGTGCAGATACACATCATGAAAAATGGAAAGTACAAAATGCCAATCACATTTGTTATTTTCAGTCTGGTTTCAGGTGCAGAGACCACAGCACATCTTCAGAAAGGAGGCAGAATTTGCAGAAACGACACGAAAAACCTTTAGCTACAAGCCAGGCGAGCAGAGCAGAGCAGAGTCCTGAACCTCTGTATTTTGAGGTACTGTATGAAAACTCATTCCACACACAACTTGCATTGCTACAATGTGGAAAGAGTGATGTTCTCAATGGGAAGTTACAAAACATCTGGCTCCAAGAGGTACAGTCAAGGTCACTAATTTATTAGATGATCCTTTCATCGCGTATAGAAAAAGACTTGTATTTGGGTGTTGTGAAAAGTGGAATCATTTAGAACTGTCTGTGATTGAAAAATTAAATAAGTAGCCTTCAAGTAACCTTTTCTGTTTACTTCTGAACAGAAATTAGTGTGTTTGCTGGTTTATCCCCTCTAATTGTAAAAAGGGTTTTTTGTGTAAAAAAAAAAAGATTTCTCTTTAAAAAATGCTATTTGATTACAGAAATGCTTTCCTAAGTTTTCATTATTTTCTATTAGTGTCACTTAATCCCTTCTAGCTTTATGTGGGACTTAGGGATTCAGTTTGGTTTTCTGCCTTAGGCAGTTTCAGTTGATGCTTCTCAGGTGACTGATTCCATTCTTTTTATTCTTAAATTCTGTATTGTTTAGGATGAAGATGAATTTCCAGAGCTAAATAGTGACAATGGCAGCAGCAAAAGTAGTAGCATCCAGCAAAAGATTTCACCCAAAGTAGTAAGTAATTATTTTGTTCTGCAAAGCGTTCACTTTTGAGACTATTCAGTTTGTGTAATTTTTTATGAACCTCTGCTACAAGATTCACATTGCAGTAATTGCAATGATCTTGGGGTGTTTGTGTTACCAGCGTTGGATGCTAAAGAAATGCCAATTACAATAAGTGGTGCAGGGAAGCCATCTTAAAAAAAAAAAACCAACAACCAACTTGAGGATTTTTCTCTGCTAATGAGATTGTAAGATACGTGTTACAGACACTCAGTATCACAGACTGAAGGGACATCATGATGCTTTCATGCAGACATCTCTTAAAATTGTTAAATCTGCAAATATGTAGTAGGGGTGTGAGTCTTTCAAAATAATTCCAGTTTGTGTAGTTTCTTTTCATTTCAAAATAAACTGCATCAGCTTTAAGGCTGTGGAAGCAGTTGTTGGAAATATTGTTGTTTTTAGTATGTGAGCTTCTTAAATATTTTGTTGCAGAACTGTGCCTATAGACTGCTTAATCTATTTGGCTGGTTTCCAGGAAAGTCAAGTCCTATATGAAATCTTAGGGAGGGGAGGGAGAAATTCTTTATTTAGCAATCAGACTGGAAAACCTTCTGAAGCCATAATTGGAGCTAAATAGAATAGCTCTCCCATACAAAAATGAAATATAAGTAAGTTTCTCATTTTATTAACTTGCTGTGTCATCTAGCTGTAATTAGGGTGTCATGCTGGTAATCAAAGCCGTGGGTGATTTGATTTCTCAAATGCCACATATTTGGTGGTCTGGAGAGAAAGGTCTTTTAATGTTTTTTTGCATTTTGTTTAAAATTCTAGTTGGATGACTTACCAGAGAATTCTCCAATCAATATAGTCCAAACTCCAATTCCCATTACAACCTCTGTACCAAAGCGTGCAAAAAGTCAGAAGAAGAAGGCCTTGGCTGCAGCACTTGCAACAGCTCAAGAGTACTCAGAGATAAGCATGGAACAGAAAAAACTTCAAGTGTGTAGCCCCTGCCCACCCCCAGCAGCTGATCAAGAGGAGTATCAGTTAGCTGTTGCTCCTCTTACTCTCTAACAGCAGTAATCTCTTTGTAAAGAACGTTGCAGGCCCATTTCTTTTTATTTATTGTATGTGATGTTCCTGTTGCAGGAAGCTTTGTCGAAAGCAGCTGGAAAGAAGAGCAAGACCCCTGTTCAGTTGGATTTGGGTGACATGTTAGCAGCTCTCGAAAAGCAGCAGCAAGCAATGAAAGCTCGTCAGATCACTAACACCAGACCTCTCTCATACACAGGTATTCCTCATCTGCCTGAGAGTGCCTAGATACATTTTGTGCCAACAGGAATGTGATTGATCCGAGCATCTTCCATGTTTTTCTTTCTGTCAGGTTTTAGCTTTTGTATATAAGTGTGATAAAAACCTGGAAAGATTATTTTTAATGCATTTCTCAATAAATTGCCTGTGCTATCATCCTTTGAGCTGCAGTGTGCAATGATGAAAGTCCATTTAGAACTGAGGTCAAATGTCTCTTAAAAGACTTCCTATTCAAAACTCAGGATTTGTGTCCTGAGAGTAATTCAGGGCTGAAATGAATATGTGAAAAGAACATCTACAAAAGATACTATAAAATGCTCTTTGAAAGACAGGGATACCTGTGACAGTGATATGGAGGGGTATCTCCCTAGGATATTCTTCCTGTTTCTGCTGTTCTTGGTTCAGGGTCTCCTGACCCAAGGCTTTCTCAAACCAAATTTGTTTCTTAAACTGTCCATTGTTTCTACTTTATGCTTTTACCATCCATAATGTCCAGTGGCAGTGAATTCTATCCTTATTACATTCTGTGTGGAGGAACTTTTCTTTCTGCTGTGTTTTCTTGGGGTGGAGGTCAGTATTGGGGTTTTTTGTACTCCAGCTCATAATTTTGGTAGCTTCCACAGCCTTTGTATTACAAAGACTGAGCAGTCATTCCCTTCTTTCCTCCTCTGATTCTTAGATGTCTGCCAGGTCTCTGAAGAGTCCTGGTCTATTTAGTTATTTAATTCTGGAAGTATATTTTCTGAGAATCCATATAGCTTTTTTGTACCTTTGTGTAGTTCTACTGTATTCTTTTAAAAATAAGATCAGACATACCCAGAATAGTAGGTTATAGTTCCATCATGAATGTATATGATGGCTTAATTAGGCTTTTTTGTTTGCAATTTCTTTATCAACACAACATTGAATTAGCTTTTTTTTTTTAATGGTTGCTGCCAAATACAGAATTGACATTTTTGTAATTACTTACTATAACCCCGCCAATCTCATTCCTAAGCACTTGTGTGTAGCCTGGAGTCCATCATTACGCACATAGTTACCATTTTCCTTCTGGTGTGTTGGTTCCTGTACCTGCTTTGAGTTTCAGCAGTGTTCAAACATTAATTCAAGTTGGCAAGGTTATATCAAACAAAGCTCAGCAAAGAACTGTTGGCATTTCCATTGGAGACAGCACTTGTTTTATTCTTTCTGGCAAAAAATCTATTTAACTACATGCTGCACTCTCTCATCTGTTTTGTCCTGTCAACTATTCAAGTCTTTAAAAACTGAAAATCAATGCTTGGATAAATCTGCAATTTGTCTTACCATAATCATCTAACTAATACAGCTACATGTAGTGATTTGAGAGACCCCTTACCATTTATTAAAATAATTCCTGGAATCCATAGCTTCCAAAAACATGAGGCTAAGTTGAAGAAAGCTTAAAACCATCTGGAACCAACAATATCTGATGATGTAATTTTCCTGTCATTATGAACTGCTTTTTTTCCAAGGAAGGAAAATGTACTTAGAGAATTCAGCAGTGGAAATTCTGAAAACAGTGTTGAAATAAAGCTGACATGTCTCTTGGTGAAACTAATATCTATCTTGTATTTAGTTGGCAGTGCTGCTCCCTTTCATACCAAAGAATCTGCCAGCAGAAAGTCCTTAACAAAGGGACAGCCATCTATGGGTTGCCTTAATCCTTTGGATTCGACTGCCCCAAAAGTGAAAAGAGGAAAAGAGAGAGAGATTGCAAAACTGAAACGCCCTACAGCACTTAAGAAGGTAAACGTGCCAGCCTTGGAGTGTTTTGACCCACATTAATACTTCAAAAATAAAAACTGGTATTTTCTTAGTTGAGGACTAGTTCCCGTGAGCATAGGGCAAGGGAGTTAGGAGTTTCTGCCACCAGTTCCTGTCCTTTGGATCTAGACATGTAACATACCTTTTTACTACCTTCAACTAATTACGGGGATATAGAAGTTATCTCAATGCAGATTACAAGGCTGTTTCCTTTTTTTAACCATAGGCACCAGTAGATGTGGGAAAACTTCCATAGTTTTTTTCCATGGGGCTGATTCCTGTGGTGCTGTAGTATGTAGTGCAATGTCTAATCTGTAGTGCAATGTAGTATGCTAACCTTAATTTTCCCTACTCCTTTCTATAGAGATGGGTATAGAACTTGAAGCAAACCCACAACTTTTAATTGAGTAAACTTAGAAATAATTGCTTGTATAAATCTATATACATGAAGTAATAAAGTAGGTATGTGCAGAAGGAATAGAGTGTATATGGAGATCAGAAGGTAGAATATAACAAAGTGAGCCCTGAAAATGCAGGCCTTTTTCTGACCTGCCTGTGCTCTGACTTAGAGGAATTCACCCGCTCAGACAAGTTTTCTAAACTTTGTTGTCAATGCTTTTATGTTGTTGCTATTACACATGATGGTAAGACCAGTATATCCATGGCTTCTTACCTTTGCACTTTCTTTTGTAGAAAGGATTGTCTTTATTGAGGTGCTTCACAAAGAGGGCTAGTATGCTTGCGTAAGGTGTTTTTTTACAGGCACAGAGATGTGGAATTGTTGGTAAGTGAATGTTATGTATCAGAAAAGAAACTGTGAAAGTACTTCAACTATTGGAAGTACTGTTTATGCGGAAGTATGTGAGTATTGAGTACACCATCTCACCATCTGTAAAACGCTGCAGTGAAATACTCTCTGCGATCAAAGAGGAAACTGAAATTATTTCAAGGGTTTCTATCCTGGCATGAGTAGGAAAGCTCAAAACAACTAGCTTAACTTTGTTTTATGTTCAGTGAAAAGGATGTTTTTCTTTAGAGATATCTCTCTAATTTTCAGATGCTGACAGCTGTTGGTTTTTTTTCTAGATTATTTTGAAAGAGAGAGAAGAGAAGAAAGGCCGTTTATCAGCTGACCACAGCCTGCTGGGTTCTGATGAACAGAAAGAGGCTCATTTAAACTTGACTGCTGACCAGTCTCAGGAGCTGGCCTCTCAGGAAGGTTGGTCTCTATCTCTAGACTCCCATCACTCCCCCTCAACTGTACTAACCTACTTATTTTCATATTTTGTCTTCGTCTTTTATGCCACACAATTCATTGCTGTTATCTTGTAGCTCTTTTTAACTTTATGAAATACTAGTAATTGAAACCCTCTTGTGAAATGCCTTGTCTGTCCCTCAGTTGTGGAAGGCTCAGTACGCTGTGGGTTCTCAGTACATGATCTCCATACAGCATGTGGATTACCATCTCAAGTGGGTGTTCCCAGCACTTACCAGAGTTGAGAGTATTTTTGATAAGCAAGCAAAATGTGACCTGTTGTCAACCATGCCATGTTGATCTTTTTAATGATGAACATACTGGAAGCTTTCCAGATCTGGAAGTTGCAAACTGTAAATAGGATTTTCCAGTTTGTTGAACATGTCAATCAACTGCAATGTCTGGACTGCCAATTTGCAGCAGCAGCCCTGAACAACTGAGAAATTCCAGAGAATTTTCAATGTCTTCAACATGTTCAGGGCAGTGGGAGTGGGGGAATGAGGTGTCTGTCAGGATTCGAGCTGTATTGCTTCATAACTTTTTCTTCTGAATGACCTGTGTGACTAAAGTGGGAAAATCCTAGATATTGTAGGAATAAGTTAGTTGAATATTTTATATATATATGTAGTAAGGGATTATTGGAAGGAGTAGTAACATTTAGATGGGGTTTTTTCCTCCATTTTATTAATTTCCCAACGTAAGCTCAAGATATTTTTAATGAATATTCAAATATTGCTTATTTTTCCAGTCCACACTGAGTGGTGGATGTGTTAAGTTTGTTTTTTCCCCTTTCCCCTACCCCTCCAGGAGAGGAGGGAAGAATAACGCTTAGTGTTTTCAAAATGTCATTTAGACAAAGTAAGGGAGTGATAACGCAAGAAGCGTGATTCTGTTCCTTTTACATAAAAAATATATTTGTATTTTATAATGTTTAAAAATTGCCTTTCAGAAACTGGTCTAAGTATGCCCAGTGATACTTCACTTTCTCCGGCAAGTCAGAATTCTCCGTACTGCATGACCCCAGTGTCACAAGGTTCACCTGCTAGTTCTGGAATAGGCAGTCCAATGGCATCTTCTGCAATAACCAAAATTCACAGCAAGAGATTCAGAGAGTAAGCATTTTGCATTATTAATATAAATTCAAGGCTTGCACTTCAGTCACCTTTATGTTTTAAGTGGGGGTAGATGTAGAAGACTTAGGAGCTTAATGAACATAAGCTTCCCTTTCAGAAATAGAAGGTTCTGCAAGTATTTTCTTTTTTTTCCCCCAAATGGATCACTTGTGTTTGCACACAAGTGTGTGTGTGTGTATATATATACACACACACTAACTTGACTTTCTTTGGTTGCCACAGCAAATAAGCAAGGTGGGAGTATTCTCTGAAAAATATTTTTTAAAGGAAGACTATGTATGCTTTGGATGGGAAAGGAAGGAAGGCTTAGGAATGCCTAAAATACTGTGATAGTACCTCCTCAATGTATTAGGGATTTTTTATTAATGTATCTGTATAATGTACTAAATTAAGGAAAGGAACAATTACTTGAGGCACTTTTTGGAGTATTCAGTTGTATTTTTAATATTTTTGATAGGCTTCCTGAGGTAAGGGATATTACTACAAATACAAATGCTTTAAGGATGTATATTTAACGTACAGTTTGCAGTCTGATTTCTAAATCCTTTTAATGACTTTAGTAATAGTAACTGTTCTGAGGAAGTAAAATTATTTGCATTTACAAAAAGGCTTGGTGAAACCTTAGTTATGCTAATATTTTTGAAGTAGTAATGCTGACACTTGTCAATGTTGTTTTGAATTGACAGATACTGTAACCAAGTTCTAAGTAAAGAAATCGATGAGTGCGTGACTCTTCTATTGCAAGAGCTTGTCAGCTTCCAGGAACGGATTTACCAGAAGGATCCCACGAGGGCTAAAGCAAGGAGAAGGCTCGTTATGGGGCTGCGTGAGGTTACCAAGCACATGAAACTGAACAAGATCAAGTGTGTAATCATATCCCCTAACTGCGAAAAAATTCAGTCAAAAGGTATAAATGATGGTGCACTTAGCTCTTTTCAGTTTTCTTGTGCTAATTAGATGTGTTAATTAGCAAGGTTAGAAGCATTTGTTACTATGCATGACATAACACCTCCAGACTCCAACTGGGTAACTGCTATTCCACATTTATTCTTTTCTGTTCCATTCTGGAAGAAACTCACTCGTGAGGGGTGAAAAGCGTAAAGAAAAATAGATATTGTAGAATTGAAGTCTACTGTGTGTGTTACTTCATTCAGTGCTCAACACACCTTGCAGAGGCGTGAGCTCTGGATGCTTTTGAGGAAGGTTCCTTAAGAGGAATGTGAATTGGGTAGTTAGGCAACCAGCACCTTTATCCACAACCAGAAGTATAGATAGAGGTGTCCCGAGATAGGAGAGTAGCAAAGTTCTGCCTAGGAAAAGACCTGTGGAACTCTGGTTTGTGTGCAGGACTAATAGAGAATGCAGAATATCACCTTCATCTGTACTCACCCACTATACTTGAAATGTATTGTGCGTTGTCCTCTGGGGCGTAGGAGCTGCTGATGTGTATTGAAGTTTTACTGACTAATTGCAGTTAAAGTGGGTTAGAGAGCTGTATCATGCCATATGATGACTTCAACTGACTAGATACCTATTGAAATTTGCTTTCTTCAAGGAGGACTAGATGAGGCTCTGTATAATGTAATAGCCATGGCACGGGAACAAGAAATCCCATTTGTCTTTGCTCTTGGCCGCAAGGCTCTTGGCCGCTGTGTGAACAAGCTGGTTCCTGTTAGTGTCGTGGGTATCTTCAACTACTCAGGTGCCGAGGTGAGTAATTCCAATCACATCAATGGCTGGAGTAAACAATTATGTTCCTTGTAGTAAAGAATTGATTTGGTATTGAGAGCACACGTAATATACCTTTGATAATAGCCCTGATCTCATCTATATTAGGGTGTCTTTTCTTTGAAATTCAGTTTTTGTGGTACTGAGAAATTGTGCCGAAACACTTTGCTTACAACATCTCATCGCAGCTTTCAGACAGACTTAAAATGTAATCTGTAATCCTCTGGAAGGCTTAAGAATGTAAGAAAAACAGTATCTTAACATATGTCTGTCTCCTCAAAGTGGCATGAGCATGGAGTGGTGTTTTTATCAATATGGAGAAGAACTAATTCTTAGTGGAAGCTGATGTATTCTTGAGGCTCCTATGTGGTATACCTTGGACTGAAGGGAGTAATTTAAAGTGAAAACTGCTAGTAGGAATGACTGCTGATAAAACTGCCTTTGTACGTAGGATCTGTTTAATAAGCTGGTATCCCTGACGGAAGAGGCCAGGAAAGCCTACAGAGACATGGTGGCTGCCATGGAGCAGGAGCAGGCAGAAGAAGCCTTGAAGAATGTCAAGAAGGCCCCGCACCACATGGGTCATTCTCGTAACCCGTCTGCAGCAAGTGCTATCTCCTTCTGTAGCGTTATTTCTGAACCCATATCCGAGGTCAATGAGAAAGAATATGGTAAGTAGGTTAAAACTTACCTTTGTAAATAGAAGCTGGAGTTTTCCAAATGCTGTTTGTTGTGAAATGCAGCCAAAAATGCAATCCTTCTTCCTAATTCACAGTATTCTACAATATTTGGGGTAAGAAAAGATTGGTTAGTCTTCAGTTAATTTCATAAGTTTTTTCTCTGAACTATATAGAAAATCATTTCTAATCCTCAGAAGGGTTAAAGGTATCTAACATCAGTGGAGGTGGCTTCTCCAGTTTTATTGAACTGTTATAAAACTGATAGCAAAGAATTGATTATGACTGAGGAAGAACTGATGACAGAGCAGGAACTAAAATTTGAGGTCTCTGAAGATATAGGACATGTAGCTTAAACTTTTAAACTTGAGATGGCAGTGAATGATTCTACTGTGAGCAAAAGGCGAGATCATTTATCCAGTTGCTTAAGCTCAGATGAAAAGGAATATAAAAGGGATACTTGTTAGAAGTCAAAAGACTTCTCTTTTTTTAGTCTGAGAGTGACCTAAAGAGAATGCTATCTTTTTAGAGAATTCATTTGTGGTATCTTGAATTCATTTCAGGTGTTAAACATTTGTTAAGAAATCCTTAAATGAATTACTTAAATTTTCTTGGTAATTTTATTTTATACTTGACAGTACCGTCTTTGACTACACTTAGTGCTACATTTGGTGTTTACACAGGAAACTAAGTAGCACAAACTTTCAACTTTGTAATGTCTGCTCTATGGTACTCTAACAACCCAAAGTTATTCATCACTCTTGCTGTTGTCTCTCCCCTTCTCCCTCTTTTTTCTAGTAGAAATTTTTCTAGAAAGCACAGAATAATATTAAAATTGTTAGCTGGTATTGCTATTTCGGCTGTTATTGCATGCTCAGGAGAAATATTTTTATATACAAAGAACTAATGTTTTCTATTTAAACTTTCAAAATTTGTAGAAACAAACTGGAGAAATATGGTGGAAACATCTGATGGGTTAGAGGCCTCTGAAAATGAGAGAGAATCCGTGTGCAAGGCTGCGGTACCAGAAAAAGTTGGTAATGGCCAAATGGAAAAAACCACTCTCAGTAAACAACCACCCCTGGCTATCACTGGCGCTACCTCAGCAACAAATCACGGAAAATCCATCCCGGGTGACAAAGATGAGGTGAAACCAGATGACAATCTGGAATGGGCCTCACAGCAGAGTACAGAAACAGGATCCCTGGATGGCAGCTGCCGAGATCTTCTGAATTCCTCCATGACCAGTACCACCAGTACTCTTGTGCCAGGAATGCTGGAAGAGGAGGAGGAAGAGGAAGATGATGATGATGACGATTATGCCCATGAACCAATTTCTGTAGAAGTTCAGCTTAATAGCAGAATTGAATCTTGGGTTTCAGAGACCCAGAGAACTATGGAGACGCTGCAGCTCGGGAAGACCCTTAGTGGTGCTGAAGAAGACAATGCAGAACAAAGTGAAGAGGAAGAAATAGAGACTTCAGAGCAGGCTGATCCCGTCACTGATGGGGAGGAATGGACAAATGAGAAGCACGCAAGTAACGCTCAACATAAACCCACCATCTGCAGTTCTTTGAACAAAGAACACACAGATTCCATCTATATGCCGTAAAAATAAGCAGGAACTCAGGAACTTTTTAGAAATTATATTAAAACTAACTGTTGTAAAGGTTGCAGCCATTATTCCATATGCTTCATCTCAACATTTTGCACTGTTAAACATTTAATACGTGTATTTAATTCACAACAATATTTTTGTAGCTGTCTGTTACTTGTTTGATTTAAAAACTAGCTTAGCTCTTAATCAGTATTGATGATTTCCCAGCTTAGAAACTGTGTGGAAAATTTGTCAGTAAGCATTCATTTGATCTTCTGTAAAAGGAAACATCTTGTAACTGACCAGTTTTAAGCAAAATTCTTTTGAGTTATGACTCTTCGGCTTATTTTGAAACAGGTAACCTACATTAACACTGACAAATTACCAACAATTTATGTTGGTGGTATGGTGTTGTACTAGGCCTGTAAGTGTATTTGGCCATGACTTTCTAGTTCTATCTAGAAATAAAAGGAAAATTTTGATTCAAGAAAAGCTGGAAAAAGCCATTTGCAATCTTAATGGGAATTAAATAGTGGGGAAATTGTGTGTGATTTTTATGCTAAGATAGATGCAGCTTTTTAGTTGATCTCAGTGAATGCATCATTAAGAAGCTGCTGATAGCTGAGATGGTTACAATAAGCTATAATAACTTTGATACCAGCAAAACTTTAAACCAGAGAGATATAATTAATGTTTTGCAGGTTTTCTTTACAAGGTAGAAATATTGCATTAAAAAAAAAAAGGAAAGAAAACAAAAATTCCCCATTCTCTCTGCAGTTGCTGTCTGCCAAACCACGCTAAGTGACTCATTAACCATAATCCCTATTCAGGGCTTTCAGTAAACTGATGACTTCCTCTCTCTCCTGTCACTTACCTCAGGAATGCTGTTTTGCATATTGTATTCTGCATAACACTGCAAAAAGCAAGAATAATCCTTTAACAGCAAGTGTGAATGATGCGGTGGCTATCTCTGCATTCACCTGCCTGCTGTGATCCTGGCCAGGATGTATCCTAACAGCTCCTGCGGAAAACGTGGCCTCTTTGTCTCTTCTTGCAGTTGTAACAGGTTTAAGAGTTGACCTTTAGATAGAGAAGAAAGTAGTTATTCCAGGAAAGGAGGAAGTGCCCTGTAGTTTGGGGAAGTATTTCAGTGGTGTCGAGGTAAAAGAATCAAAAGTACGCCCTCCCTGAAACATCTCTGTTGCTAGAGAATTGTTCCATGTTCTGTTCCGAATACTGAAGTGAAATGCGTTAACTGATGATGAATTTGTTTCAGACTGAGGATGGAGTGTGTGTCTAAACCTTGCACGTCAGGAGTCTGTTTTCCATCTTCGGTATTGGCAAGGATATACTGAAACTGCCAGCAGCAGGAGCTTCACTACAAGAGTAGCCAAAGAGTAACTCATGTGAATAACACTGTCATAGCAAACATGTTTCTTTTCATTTCACTTTTTCTTGATCACTTGTATCAAAATGCATGGAAGGCCTCTGAGTAGGCTGAAAACCACAGGAAACTGCAGTTGGCTGAGTTGGGTGTTCAGTCCACACTTAGGAACACGGGACCAATGTTTATAGCAGTCATGATGCTGGTGTTTTAAGTTGCACTGGGAAAATAAGACTCCAGGTTTAGAAGTCATCTAGCCCTGGGTTTTGGGATGCTAATGAGAATAATAGAAACTGTGTATTATGTAAATAATGCTTTGATAGCTATAGGCATAGCAAAAGCTATGTAGATAAGCAGTGTAGAGAGCTGCTATGACAACTGGCTGTTCTGTCACGTTCTTAGCTCCTTAATGTAATCTTCCTAGGTGTTAGGAGTTCCACAGGAAAACAAAGACTAGGGAATGATGCCTCCTGAATGTTAAACCTTTTACTGTCCCTATGGCAGATTTCTGCTGTCTGTATGTTTTAAGAGTTTTTGCTTTAGGACATGACAGGTGTTTGAACTGCTGACAAGCAAAACTCGCCCTTGGATGTGTAAGCACATCTCGGCACAGGTGAGATCAGTGCATACACTGAGGGCAAAACTTCGCCAGAACATCAGAAAACAAAGGTGTTTGTAGTTTTTCCTTTTGCTTTTTCAGTGCCAGTGATTCAAATAACTTTTGATCTTAAAGTATTAACATCAAAGGCGCATCTTTTTATATGTCTTTTCTGAACTTGGACTGTCATTTTAAAATTTTCTGACATTTATATCAAAGAAGTCTTGTAATATTCAGCCCGCTGTTTAACTGCAATTTTGCTACAAGTTTAATAGAGTTCTTGAAAGTGATACAGCACTTATAATTATCTCTCAATTTGCCAGCAAATAAGGAACTAGTCTCTTTTTAAAATGTGGCAGATCACCCTTAGGGGAGCAAACTGAAATTGAGTAAAGAAAACTGGGTTTAGTGCTTCCTTTTTGATAAGCTGGGAATGAGCAATAACTGTAAGAAAGAAATTGCAATTCCTTTGGGAGTGATCCATTTGCATCTGAAATTAGGGAAGTTCCTTGCCACTTGAAGCACTTGAGAGTATCTCACTGTGGTAATTTTGGTTCTATTATCAACAGAATTTAGGAAGAAAGCATACAAATGTTCTACAATACCATGATTTTTTTAAAAAAGTAGTTGAATTTCTATTTCAGTGTAAAAGTGTGCAGTTTATACAGGTTGTTACTGTCCCCATGAGAAGATGTTTCTGTAGTTATAGGTGTATAGATATTTTTGTTGTGAAAATAATTATTTGGGAAACAAATCTACTTTTCTTAAGGCATTGTTTATAGAAATGATTTCACCACTTACTTTATCTGGTAAAATCAAAAATAATGTATCTGTGGTAGGGGTAGGGATCTTTAAAACTGATAGAGGTGGCTATGTATACAATTTATTTATATAAATACTCTTAGGTATCTCTGTCAATAATAAGACATGGATTACAAATCTGTAAAAGGGAAAAATTCTGCAGAATGTCTGTCCTTAGCTGGACCAAGCAGCAATGTCTGATTGAGGCTAAGGCCCTGATCCTGCTCACAAGTACTTGGGAGTGTTAGTGCCACTGGCTAGAATCGGTGGCCTGTTTATCTGCTTACATTGTGTGCAGGTTGTTGTAGGATTGGAGTTAAACAGTGACAGAGGGTATTGACCTGTGTTTTAAAAATTCATTATAGAAAATGTTCAGTAATGCACTTGTTGGTGTTCTTCTGGTAAAGCTAAGAGGTGTCTTTATGGGTGGGTGGGAGCTTACACAATGTGGTTCTGTCCAGTTCTTTAACACAAGCTTAAATTTTAATAATGTTACTTTAAATATCTATGTAAAAAAGTATTATTGTTTGAAAAGCTGCTGTTGCTGAAACTGTCATTAAGTATTTCTTGTGAAGTTGTGCCAACTAATGAAACTGTTGAGTTGATTTTGGTATCAGCCATTTAAAAATTAGACACGGCAATTTGTTAACAGAACAAAACCCAGCAGAAACAAGCCATAAAAACCAGGACTGGGGGGTTTCTACTCACCCTGCCACACAGAAGGAAACATGAGAATGTCTAACCCAAAACTTCCTCACCAATGAAGGGTAATGCTGAAAGTAGAAACCCAGTTGGCACAGCCCACCTTCTAAATGTTCATAAATAGTTCATATAATTTACTTTTTAAATAGATTCTAATAAGGAAAGTTGTTTAATCTTTAATGTCTTAAAATTTATAGTAATATTTAGGTTAAAGCAGTAGAAAAACCGTTATAAAATATGATATGAAGGGGTTTGTTCCATTTCTTTTTTGCTGTATGAAGGATAACTGTTCTGTCTACCGTACTTTTTGGAGTAATAACAGCTTTTTTGCACTATGTAAATACTAGGGGGGATTCTTCCATAACTAATAAAAATGATTGTAGAAATTGATGGCTTTATTACAGTGCTCTGTTTGTTCACGACTCCTTGATGCTGAGTTGGTTTGCAAGGGCTGCCCTGGCGCTGCAGGTGCTGGGACAGGTCTGTGTCGCGCTGTGGCCACAGGGTGGAGGAGCTCTGTGGTGGCACCGGGGCCGCTCGGGGTGACAGCCGGTGCGGGGAGCTGAGCCCCTCAGCTACGGCGGGGGAGTGGCTGAAGCAAAAACCAGGATTAGCTGAGGGCTTTGCGCGTGGATCCCGGCCCTCTGTTGTCACCCACTGACCAGAAAAATACTAGATAGAAAAACCCACCCTTCTTCAGAGACCCTGGGACTGAACCAGGTCCAGAATATTGAGCTGGAAACAATGATACCTTGGGGGTCTTTTACGCGTTATCAGGTGCAAGGGCAGCTAAGCTGGAATGCTCTTCCTGGCACCAGCTGCAGGCCCTGGTGTGCTCCGGGCTGGTGAAGGACATTTTCCTCGGAGCCTGGTGAGCTCCCACACGAGGCTGATGCGTGGGGGGCCCGTCTGGGCACTGTGAGAATGCCCAGCTCTCTCCTGTGGTGTTTTCCAGGGATACAGCCTCCGTGAGTAATGAGGAATTTAATCACCATTAACACTGATAACAGACTTGTGCAGAGGGAAATGGGAGAGGGGCATGGAATCAACTGTGTCCCACAGTTATCGGTGTGGAGCTGTGTTTGTCCTTGGCTTCCCCTGGAGACACTGGAGGCTGCAGCAGCACCGCTCACGTGCAGAGCAGTTCAGTCTGTGTTCATAGGGAAAGTTAATGTGTGTTAAATGTTAAAACAGCTTCGTGCTTCTATAAGGCTTTGTACCTTTGTAGTAGGTTACTCAGTTCTTGCAGAGTTATAAAGCAACAATAAGCGTCACTCAGAACATTTGGGGGTTTTGTAATGTTTTCAAAAAAACTGTAGTAAAAAATCCTCCTGTTAAGTGGCATCTCTCAGGGAAAAGAACCCTAAATGTATGTTTAGAGCATTAAACTCCTTATAAGGCTTTTCCTGCAAGGGAAGGCTGTGTTTTCAGATGGATTCTTCCTGAGAGTGCTGTTTCAGGCTCTTGGGGAGTTCCTGTCTGCAGCTGAGATGGTAAGTGTCCCTTCTGCCATTGATTGCCTTGAGGAACAGGGTAAGTACTGGAGAGGTGAGGATGTTTGGCAAAAAAAAAGTGAGAACTGGAAGAAGCTCTGAGGAAGCTTTCCTTATGGAGGAAGGTTGACTGTAGAGGAAGAGAGCAAATTAACAAAAAGAAGTGATTGGAAATGCCCCCATGCCAAGGTTTGCTTTCTGATTTTTCCAAGTTCAAGGCAATCATCCGAGGATGGAAGTGGCAGATGCTGAATGAGGGTACATCCTTCAGTGCTGCCTTGGGTCTCCTCTGCACGCCTAAGGAGACACTGGGAGAAGTTCAACCCTGTTGTGGGGTTTATTATTTTCTAATATGGGTTAGTGGATTGCCCTACAAAAATACAGCTTTAAAGATAATTGCAGGAAAGGATGTTCCCTGCCTCCTACCTCATGGATATCAAACCCTGTGATGCCACTAAAGCATGACTGCTCCCCACTTCCTTTGGAGCTGACAGTAGTTTGATGATGCTCTTGTTGAAACTTATTTCATGTGGTGGGTAATTCCACAGAGAGGAAGCTTTAGGCTGCTTTGGGGTGAAATTTGTCTTTTTATTCCTGCTGCTGTAGGCTGTGTCACTAGACTCAATCTGCTCTTACTTTGAACACTGTGGTACAACAGATACCAGGTGATGCTGGGTGTTGCCCGTGGGCACTCAGCCTCCTTGTGAGCAGTGCTGAGGCAGCCCACTACGTGCTGCTGGATGTATCTTTGGACTCTCAGTGTGCATGTCCTTTCAGAAGGCAGTGCTGAGGGCAGCGTGGTGTTTTCTGATGGCTTGCAGCACCTCTCACTAATGCTGCTGCTTTGGGTACACCCTTGTTGAATGTGCAGAGGTTGGCACCATCCACCCTGAAGACAGGACTGCTGTGGCACAGATCCCCCATGCTGTGCTCTCCTCCCATGTTCAGCTCTCACCTGTTTATCTTTGGTGGCTGCTTTCCCTCAGACCTGCAAGGACTGGCTCTGTGCTGACTCTTGAGCAACCTTCAGACTGAATTATGGGCTTTGCACAGGACTCTCCAGCTGATTTCTGTTCCCCTGTGCTCTGGGACTGTCGTGGGGGAAAAGACAGCAAAGCCCAGCAGTGTTTGAAGGAGGAGGTGGTGGTCCTGCTGGCAAAGAGGGTACAAAAAGGGAGGGCATGGAGCACATCCAGCTCAACCCTGCTGCGCAGGAGGCTGGGTCCTTCCACTCCATCCTGCTCAGCTGCAAGGATGTGAGCTGTGCCCAGGTGGAGCAGCCCTGCCTTCTTCTGCCTTGTCCCACTGCACTTCTGCGGTCTTGGAGCTGCAGTTTTGGACACAGCAATGTTGCTGTGAGTGGTGAAATGGGGCTGAGCCAAACACAGCATGGTGCCCAAGAAGGGAAATTGCAATTTGACTTTGTCACCCTAGAACATGATTTTTGGTACTAGCACTTCAGAGCTAGAATAGGAGAAAAGCACTATTAGTCTAATCTCTGATTTTTGTATCCAGGGCCCTGCCTTTGTCCTCCTCAAACCCAGTAGGTCTGATCCTGGTGTTTTCAGCCCAAGCAAACCCTCTCTGACTCTCCTGGAAAGCAGGAGGGGCTGCTGAGTTGTCAAATTCACCTGCTTTTATCTCATTCAGAACAATGGGTAGGAGATAAAACAATGAGAGCGATTCGACATCTGGGAAAATAAATTTTTCTCAACTGAAATAAAACAGTTTCTGGGTGTGACTTTCTCTAGTGCAAATAAGCTGCTTCAGGCTTCCCAGAGGTAGCTGCCATCCTGTTGTTACCTGCCACGGGATTTTCCTGCCATTCTGTAGAAATTGCTGATTTCTGCCACGGTCAGCCAGGCATGTCAATGAGGAAGTAAGGCAGAGCAGTGTGGTGCACCTCAGCATGAGCTAACTCTGCTGTTGCTATTTATAAAGGTAAAAAAGTCCCTTGTTTACTCCATATTCTAACAGAAAGGCCAGGCTCTGTTGTAGCGGTTGCAAGCAGCACGTAATGGTTTCCTCCGGGCTCCTGCGAGGTGCAGCTGCTTCTCGGGTGTGCTCTGCAGGTGCGTGGCAGCTTTTCTCCCGTGCTGCCCCCACGCTGCCGGTGTGAGACTGCTGAGCTGCCTCCTCTCCCCGCCCTGAACTCCCGTGTCCCCAGCGAGTGCTGTGTGCACCTGTCCTGGCCCCGGCGCTGCAAAGAGAGGGTGGGGTGGCGGCATCAAGTGCCTGCTCAGCTGTCCTCCCTCAGCCCCAAATCCGAAATGGGGCCGCTCCCCAGGGTGCCTGAGGCTCCAGGCTGACACTGCTGCTTCCCGCCAGCTCGGCTGCCTGTGACGATGCTGGAGCCGTGGCTGCTGCTCTCTTGCCTTGCTCTGCAGGTCTTTCAGAGGGGCGTTAGAAGCGGCTGCAGCTGTTAACTGCTGCCCCATCGGTGCGGCTACACCTGCCACAGCTCCTGTCCCCTCTGACAACTCTTGATGGGGGCTGCTCACAGCAGTCTTGCATGCAGCATGTTTGAGGCTGAGAGAGTGTTTGGGGCTGTAAATGGTGTGACGGAGGGTTGGGGTGTGATGGGGTAACAGCGACTGAGGGAGGTTTCAGCTCATACCTGTGCACCATTAGGGCATTCCCATGCAGCCTGAGGAACCACGTGTGGCACAGCCCTTTGTCAGTGTGCACCGTTCTGTGTCAGCAGCCATTGGAGGGGCAAAACGATTTTTCCCTGTGTCCTGCTGGGGCAGCAGCAGGGGTGGGCAGGGAGCTGGGAGGGTGGGGAGCCCTGAGAACTGTAAGCTACCGGGAACTCGAGCTGTGAGCAAGAAACACAGGCTCCTTTTAGGCAGAATACAAGGCTGTAGGCTCAGTTTCACCAGCACTTAAAGGAGCTTTGTTCTCTGTGCTGGTTAGAGGCTGATTTCCCAGTATCTTAAACAGAAATCTTGTTTTTAGCCTTGAGAAAAAAAGCTTTTGAATTTATAAAGGCATGGCATTTTTCTTTTCCCTCCTCTCCCTCCCCACAATGGCTAGTATTGCTTGGACAATGCTGCTCTTTCCATCATTGTCCAAGGGAGTTCTGCTTTGAGCTTGTAGTTATTGATCACTGCTGAAAACAGAGCTTGTGACAATTGCATTTTTCTCCGGAACTTGCAGTAAAACACCAGCTATTCTTCACCTCCCACACTGTAATCACTCGCTGGTGCCTGTGAGCAGAGAAATGCTGATTAAAGTACCGGTCTCCCTCGCCTCCCTGGGGAAGCCACCCTGAGCCCCCCCCGGGCACCTTGAGAGCACAACAGTGCCTTGACCACGGGGCAGCAGGTGCTGGTGCCATGCAGGGCTCGAGACACAGCTCGTGGGTGAATAGTGAAGAACAGGCTGTTGCATTATTACTTCTTTTTCTTGAAAACGTCCCCTTTCCCTACACAGGTTTAAAGCTTGTCCCATTAACCCTTTCCACCTGACAGCTCTGTTAGCTGCAGTGGGACATGGAGGGGATTGTACCTCCTGCAGGGCCAGCAGGGACCCCACCTGCCCATTTTATTGCTCACACAGGTAAAAAAGGCTCAAATTGCCTCCTGAGGAAGAAGCAGCAGGCAGGCTCAGGAGATGAGGACCACCATGGGCCAGAGGCAGCCCACAGCCATGAACTAATCGTACCTGAGCTAAGGCACGGGGGAGTGTCCTGGTCACCAACTCACGTTCCTGGTGCTGTCATCTACACCAAGGGGCTGCTGTAAGGCAAGAAGACCCTTGCTGCATGCTCAGAGAAAAGGTAGGAAGGATGGTAAGGCTGATCTTGCACGAAGAGGAAATTTGCCTTGTCTGTTTGCATGTTTTTCATGGCAGTAAAAAAAAGACAAATCTGGGAGGGTCCCCAATACGGAAGCCTTGGGCATCAGCATCTCCCTGAGTGCTGGTCCTCAGTCTCCTTCCTGGGAAGCACAGTTTGCACTCCCCTCCAGGCCCTCCTCCTCACCAGTGTGGGCTCCATGGCCTCTCCTTCCCAGTTTTCCTTCCAGCCATGTTGATGTCGTGTTCCAGTGTGGCATTGAAATGAAAGAAAAATGTTCATGCTAAGAGTTTCTGTGCTTTATGTACAATCAATAGCGCTGCTAATCACTTCTGAAATTTTCTATTCTTTTGTGCTCAAAGCCATCATTAAGGCTTCATGGGAAATTAGTCATTCTTTGCAACTTGCGGCTGGTCCAGGTTTTGCCTTTGGGTTTGATTTTGTGAGCAGTCTGAGCCATTCTCACCAAAATGGGTTGATTCAAAGCAGCCACTTCCTCTTTGAGCCGTATTTCACTAAAGGAGTCTGGCCTGGTTTTTTTCCCTACCTTACTGTAGCAACTATTGCATCTTTAGGATTAATACCAGCTTTCGTACACGAGGTAAAAACGCGGAATGGCTGTGATGAGCTCTCTCTCTCTGTGACAGAGAGAGGCTGTCGTTTTCTCTGCCTGTCACCGGCAGGGCAATGGGCAGCGCGGCCTCTCCTCATCCACCAGCCGCTGATTCACAGCCCTGAACGCCAGCAGAGAACGAGGCCGGTACCACTGTGAGCATGAGGAAGGTGAACTCACAATGAGAATCCAGTGAGAGGAAACGCCTCGGCTAATGGAGGGAAGCGAGGCCCTCGTGCCGGTTTTCCGCTCCTGGATCGACCCCCGTGGTGCTGAATTCCTGTGCCCGCCACGGTGCCCCAGGTGTCGAAGCCCCACACGGAGCCGAGGTAACTCGTGCTGAGGGCCCCGATATTTTCAGTGAGTGAAATAAAGCGGTCTCGCTTTTTCCTCTGCCTGAGGCACACGCGATGCCTGAGGGACGCTTTGTCCCCGGGGCTGGAGCGGAGCTGCGGGGCAGGGAGCGCTGGGACAAGCGGGCCCTTTCCCGGGGACCGGGAGGGCAGACAGGGAGCATCGCAGCCCCGGCTCCGGCTGGGCCGCAGCCCCCGGCTCTGCCCGTGCCGCCGGCGGAGGAGGAACGGCCGCAGGACGGGGATTTGGGGGCACTTTGGGGGATTTTGGGCACCACCCCGAGGGTCCCTCGCGCCCCCTCTGCCCCCGCCCCCCGCTCCCCGCGCGCGGANGGCGCTGCGGAGCTGCTGCCCCGCGGCGCTGCGGGAAACGGCCCCGGAGCCGCAAGAATATTCGGTTGTTTCGGGATTATTATGGTGCTGAAGGACTTTCCAGCAGGAATTAGCGAGACCGACGCTGCTCAGTGTTTTTCGAAGAACCCTGGGTTTGTGCCTGACGGCGAGGCAGGAGCTGCAGCGCGGGGATGCTCTTCGCCTCTGGGGCAGCGGCGGTGGAAGTGCGGAGAGCCGGGCACCTTGCGGGGTTCATGCCGGTCTGAAAATACGTTTGGGCTTGTAGCTGTCTTGCTCTGCTTTGTGTGGAATATGCTTGAGCTTTCGCTGCAGCCAGGACTCGGCAATTATTGATGCTACAGCTGTGAGTCTTCAGTGCTAGGTGGGATTTAGTGCCTGGCTTGAGGCAGGAATGAAGACAGGTTTGGATAGTGGCTCTTCAGCTTAAGCTGCTGTACCACTGATGTGCTTTCCCGTATGCTGCTTTTATTACTGCTTACAAAATGCCAGATGTCCATGCAGTTTTAAGCCTTGTCCATTGAGGAAAATAAACCATTCAAGAGGGAGTCAGCAAAAATACCCAATAGATTTCTGTTTTGAAAATTGTTTGACTTGCTTGATTTCCGTATAATTTATCTACAAGAGCCAATTTATGCAAGAATATCCAGTTACAGACCTGCCAAGGCTATGAGAGAACGCAGCCAGCAGAGCCTCGGTGGACACGTCCTGTATGTAGGGTTATTCAGACATCCAGGAATGCTGCACAGGGCTAAGTACAGCCGATTCAGGAATGATTCCATAACCTCCCTAGATGAAGGTACACAAAATACATCTTTAAATATCAAAGGTTCTTCCTCCTCTTCCCATTCTTCAACACCTAATTTACTGACAGAAGATGTCTCCTTGGGGCCACAGGACACCTGCACCACGCTGTGCACGCTGATCCCCCGGATGGCCAACATTAAACTTGCCAACCCGTCCAGTCTGCCGGGGCTGAAAAGCTTCTGCCTGGGAACGAAAGAGGTGCCGCGAATTAAACTCACCGAGTGCGTGACCATCCCGAGCAGCCCGACCTCGCCTGAGATCAGCTGCCTGTCGGCCTCGTATCCCCAGCCGGACCTGGACAAGCTGGTCCTAACCCCAAGGCCAGCGGGCGACTGCGCTGTGCGGGGAGCTGAGGAGGCCGCTCCTGTGGGCAGGCAGGATGGGGGCCTCGCACCGAGCAATGAAAGCACCTACAGCCAGGAGCCAGGAACCACCTACAGTGTGCGGGTGAGTACTTCTCCCTGGGCTCCCATGCTCTGACAAAGCAGACAGCTCAGCTGGCTGCTGGTGACCTCCATTTTCCTGCCTCTAGAGTCCATGCCCCAAACCACGGAATCTTCCCATGTATTTCCTGTCTTATGGTGTATGTAGGGCTGTGGCATTGAACTAAGGGAGTTAAAAGCACCCCAGCTGCTTCCAGAGGTAACACAACATCCATTTCCAAAGGACTGTCTCTAGGCTCTCTGAGGAGCGCTGCTGAGCTGCAACTAAAACGGGTTACTCTAGCCTGAAGTGTGTGTTGGAGGGAAAAGGAGGCCCATGAAAGGGCTCCCCATCCCTCACAGAGCAACTCCAGGCACTAGGTGCATTCTGGCCCTTGCTGCTGACATGTTTATCAGGGAGGCTGTGGGGCAGGCACTGCCCAGGTTGTATTTCCAGTATGGTTTTCTGCTGGTCTTCCTCTCATGGGCAGTATCTCTGAAGGTGGTTCACTGGCAGGTGCCTCACAACGCAACACGGAGATGTTTTTTCTCTGCATCTTCCTGCTTATGTTGCTCCTATGGCTGTGGGCCTGCAGGAACCTGCCCAAGGCGAGTGGCAAGAACATTGCTGACACGTCCTGCCCAAAGTCTTGGTGTTTTTTTCAACTAGCCCCTTTAACAATAACAAGCAGGTTGGTAAATATGTAGCATGGGGCTTTGGGTATTTCAGCATCAGAGGATGGGCAAGGTGAGAGGATGAGCAAGGTGCTCATTTCCCCAGAGACCACCAGGCTTCTTCAGGAGCTGGTGATGAAGCCTCAGATGGGCTGGGAAGTGGCCAGGGCTGCAGCATGGCAGGAGTATGCTGCAGAGGGATGGTCTCACCTGGAGGCAAAGCGGGATCAAGCGGCCAAGGGCTGGGCAGTTGGAGCTGGTTCCAATCCTTACCCTCTCACCCTGGCCCTTGCCCTCCCTCCCGTGTGTTTGGAGACACTCACTCTCCCCATGCAGCTTCTTGTGCCCTGTTGGGGTATGGGATTGTTGGGATCTCTGCAGAGACCCTTTTAGGAGACAGGTCAGGTCTACGTTATTGGGACTGCTGCTGCCAGAGATCTTTGGCCTTAACAGCTTAATCAATTTGAGGAGGATTCAGCAATTACATGGAGAGGATCTACAGTTATTTTAGAAAGGCAATAATGCAGTGAATTAAAAAAATGCCATAGGGCAGAAGTTGTCCCCTGCGCACTGGAGCGAGGCAGAAATTTTCTTGGTGTTGTTTTAAAAAGAGGCAACGCTGGGCTCATTGCATCCCCTGGGGAGGCAGCTGTGGCCGGTCGTGACTGGTGGTGACAGGGCACCTGTGCCACAGCCACGTGTTACCCAGGGCTGGTGAGGAAGCTGAGACCCGTTACAGCACCTGGTCCCCCAAAATGCTTGTGCAAATAACAAAGAGCCCAAATATTAATATTTTAAGGGGAGGCTGGACAGCTCTGATTCTCGTGTTGTTACTTCTCAAAACATACTTTGTACGCAGACTGCGGCAGGCTATACGAGGGGGGTATTTACCGTGTCCTTGTTCACATTCTACCAATTACACACCTTCCCACAACACTGCCCATCTGGAGCTGTGGTTGTCTCTAAATGGTGCCCATAGTGGCCATGGCACTTATCTTCCCTGCTGGTGTTTATTATGGCTGTGATGAGCCTGACAAGTATTCCAGGAGACACTTGCCATCCTTGCTCTTGCTTGTTGGGGAGTGCCGGGGAGGTGGCTGCTCCTGAGCAGGAGGATAAGATCTGGCTCTCAGCACTGTCCTGCACCAGTGGTTTCTCTGAGAATAGCAAGGATGATGTTTAGTGGACCTAACATGGAGTAAGGCTCTGTGCCCGAGCTTAAAGCACAAATCTTCGAAAGATGATTGGTTTTAAAAATGTGCTATTTAACTAAAACATGAAAAGTAAATACTATTGCCAAATATTTCATTACAATACCATTATACTTTAAAATAATATGGTAAAGGTTGTTTGCAGCATCCTTTGTCTCAAAGGGGTTTTACCAATGGACAGGTTGATCCTCTGCTAGTGGTTTGGTGGTGGATGCATATTGATATATGCCATCACATATATCTAACATCAGTCGCATATCTCTAGATTAACAAGAACCTGCCTATTTCTAACATGGTCGGTCAGAATGACATGAGCTGCACCCTGGAAGCGCACGTGGGCACCGGTGCCCTGCACACTCCTGTTATTGTCCATGGAGGATGCGACAGGTCAGCCTGGAGCAGTTGCTTCCTGCCTCTGGGTGGGGAAGGGGTCCAGGGCAGCCCTTTCCTGGTCCCAGGTTGTCACCAGCGCTTCTCCCATGTTCAGGGCAGGGAAATAATTGTGGTGTTTTAGCTGCAGCCACTTCCCTGGCGCGGAGCACCCTGACACTGCACCCGGAGAGCTGCTCTGCATCGCCCGTCGTAAATAAATAACTACACGCGTATGCACGGCCGGGGCTCTCGCAGGAAGGAGATGGGCTCCGGTGATTCATGGCTTCAGAGCCGCAGCTGTGAATCATGAGCCGGGGGCTCGGGACTGAAGGGTGCCGGGGCGGTGCTGGCAGTGCCGGGCTCGGGGTTTGGGGTTTGAGCAGCCCCGCAGCCCCCGCCGGTGCGCGCCTCGTCCCGCGGGAATGCGCCTCTGCACCCCGGCACCGCCCGCGGGGCACACGCGCCTCCCCGGGGAATCGATTCTCACGGAAACCTGCGTGTTTTCAGGCCATTTGCTTTGTCACAGCCGGAGAACGGGGACAGGATGGTTTGGAACCAATTCTTTTAGAGACCTGGCCTCAGTGCAGTGCTGCAGAAAGTGGTTTTTCAGCACAAAACTAAAAAGAAAAGGAAAGTATATCTATACGTCTGTATTTATGATTTTCCCCTGTTTTTTCTTTTCTCAAGTTATATTTAAAAATTGAAAACCTGTGAATGAAAGGGTCAGACTTTGCGAGAAAAATTTTCATTTATCAAAAGCTATTCTTCATCACAAAAGCCCTGGCTTGCTGCCCTTAGGGAAGAGGCTGTGCTGCGTGGGCAGGAGGAGCAGGACAGACCAAAGGCCTGTCTGTCTGTCTGTCTGTCTGTCTGCACCTCTGCTGCTGCAGGGGGGAAGATGAGAGCAGGGTGAGCACATGAGGAGAGTTAGGCTAGCACTGACAAACCACTAGTGGGGGGTTTTTTTTGTGCTTAATGATCTTTGATGGACTCTTTTCATCTTTGAAGGTATCTAGTCTGTTTTCCAGCTGGTTCTGCCCGGATTTTGCGCTGTCTCACAGGTGCCCTGGGGGTACCACCCACGTCTGGAGTGGTGTGCACTGCTGCTGTGGGCTGCCTTGGCCTCTTTGCTTCCTGTGGCAGGGATGGGAGAGGTTCTGCTGCCTTTGCTTTTGAAACTGGATGGGGTTGGTGTTTGCTGGAGGAAACCAGTGTGGTTCAGGCTGAGGAATGAGCCAATTGAATGTCCTGCAGGGCACAAACCTGGGCCAAAGTTCTTCATTAGCTTCCTGACTGGTGGCTGCTAAGAGCGTTAGGGAGCACTTACCCCAGCCCAGTAAATTCTGCTGTGTGAGGCAGGATGAGCAGCTGAGCTGACTGGCACAGAGGAGTCTGTGTGCTGGCAGGAACGCAGTGCCACTGCCAGGGGAGCTCTGGTGGTTTCCGCTTTCCAGTGGACACAGTGGCTTTCCAACCCCAAGGCTACCACAGGCAGCATCTAAGGAAGGGCTGAGAAAACGTCCCCACCCAAACTACAGTAATTGTGCTTTGCTGCTTCCCCACATCCCTGACTGGCTCCTGGTGTTGTCTATGGAGGGAAGACGGCACTTTACCTTCCTGCCAGGGTGAAAGCAGAGAAAGCTCACAACAGGTTCCTGAGCCTGGCACTCTGCATTGTCCTGCCATGTGCTGCTTATTCACATGGGCCCTGCCTAGTGCCTTCACATCTCCTCCCACACAGTCCCTCATCCTGTCTCCAGTCACTTTCTGTCATCTCATGTAAATAGATGTGAAAAGATGTGTGCATCTTCAGTAACTGCTGTTCTCTGCCCCCACCTCCCTGCCATCCTGGTGATGTGGGGAAATGGCAGCCAGCCCCAGATCACCCTCTGTACTCAAAGGGACAAAGCAGTTCCTGGTGCCAGTGCTCTCCACAGCTGTTTGCAGGCAGATGGGATATCTCTGCACGTGGAGCCGTTCCTTTTCCAGCAGGGGCCAGTGAGTCTTTCCTTTCCCTCCCAAGAGCTGCTGCTTGTCTTGGCAGGAGCTCTCCATCCTGCTGCTGACAGAAAAGTGGGTTCAGCATCCGCTTTCGTTAGCGATGTTGGGCCTTTAGCACTTGGCTTGTTTCGCTGTTGCTGTTTTATTTTTCTATAGGTAGCTGAATTGTGCAGTTACATGTGTGCTTGCTGCCCCAGGCTGGTTAGTGCACCCTTGGGCCTGTGTCCAGCTTCCCCCAGCTTGCCTAGCAGCTCTGTGAACTGGGCCTTGCCTCCCTCTGTGGGCTTCAGAGGATGAACGCCCCTCCTTGGACACTGCCGTTGGACCTGGTTATCACAAAAGCACCTGGTGAATGGTTGGAGCCAGAGCTGTGGGCTACTGTGGCTGCCTCTCCCAGGCACCCGTGGTTGCTGCCCTGCCCATGCTTTTGTTTAACCTTCCCTGCAGCAGGAAAGATGGAGCTGGCCTTGACCCTGCATCACCAGAGAAGCCCATTAGATTTTGTGGGAGCTGCTCTTTGGCGTGTACAGGATGGGGAATAGGGGCACCACCTGAACTGGAGTTTGGGTGCTGAAGTATCTGAGACAAACATTGTCCTTCTCCCCTGCCTTCCCCTTCCTCTCATGCACTGGTTGTGCTGCCTCTCAGATTTCACTATGGAGGGGTTAATATTTTCCTTGTTTATTTGTTAATTATTTTTTTCTTCCTTGGAGACTGTCTTTTGTTTTCTTGAACAGGCTTCTGTATTCCATTGTCCTTTTGTGTTCTCCATAGGCTTCTCCCAGGCTCTGTGACCCTGACTTCCTCTGCTCCTGGCTCTGCTGGTTCTCTGTACCCTCCTACTGCGATGTCAAGGTTCAGCCATTACGAACTGTGCCAGTTCAGATAACCAACGGCAGCTAAAATAAATGAGAGATGCAGTGAGGTGCCATGTTAATGCACTTCCCTACTCAGGCTTTTAAAGGGGGAAAAAAAAAGGTCTTTTGTGAATCATTGATAAGTTCAGCTTCACTCAGGGTCACTTATGCAAAAACCTAATATTGATTTTTCATCTTTGCTTAGAGTAGCTTCCCACGCATCTGTTCAGGATGCAATGGGGACTCACTTATCAGCATATGACTCACCTACTCCTCTAAATTTTTCTTTTTTCAAGGATAGAGGAGCAGCCAACCAGCTCACAGGATGCTTGACCTTATACTGTAGGATCAGAGGTTGTTGCTGTGCTACAAGCTGAGGCTCTAGACATATTTTCCACATTTGCTTTGTTCCTGTTAAGCAGGAATATCTTTAACAAGGCAGATAGCTCTCAAAGTCATTAAATGTTCATTAGGGAAGCAGTTCTGCCAACCTTTCAGATTCTTATTGATGTCCTTCCAGGTCTCTGACCTAATTCTGGAGTTCTCCCAAGGGTTACATTGCTATCTGGAAAGAAAGCAAAATAGGGATAATACAATTGTTGTGGAATCCCTGACTGCACATAAAACGTTCTCTTTTTCACACATACATTCATTTCTGAATGTCTCCAAAGCTGAAACAGATACCTAAACCCAACCCTCTCTGAATGGCCCAGCAGAAAAATTGATTTACCGGCCAAGTGAGGCAGCGGAAATAAATATGGTACCTTTCTGTGACACAGAAATCTTCCTCCATCCATTCAGACAAGGGGACAGAGCATGCATATCCCCACCTGGGTTTTCCAAATTGTCTCTGTGTCCCAGAGGCTTTGACTTCCTGCAGGAGAGGTCTGCACAGGCAGGCTGTGACTGCAGCCCTCGGGCACTGTGAACACTGCAGGATGGTCCCAAGGGGGAAAGGGAGAGACCAAGACCTCTGCCAGCCTGTTGAAATGAAGGGATCAGACTGCTTCAATGGCAGCGAGATGGACATCCCCAGAAATGCCGAGGCATTAGTCAGATATGTTTGGGGATACGCCATCACATCCTTGATATTTCTGAGGATTAGTCTTATGCAAATCCCAAATGAGTATAGAAAAAGCCCCAGCTCTGTCCCATACAACTGAAGTGTGGCAGTCAGCCTTTAATTTAAAGCAGGTCAGTTTATAGTGTAGGCTGTTAAGAGCTGTTGCTGTGAGCTGGAATTGCAACTTTACATCCTTCATCTTCTGCAGACGTTATTTGTCATCACATGTGTAGCAGTGTGGAGCCAGTGGTTTTCCTCATGCCCTGTAATGCCTCCTACTCTCTGAAGGGACACTCAGCTCTTCTGCATGGGGACTCTGAGTGCATTGACCTCGTGGGGTTTCCAGAGCCTCTCTGCTCCCGGGGACTCTGTTCTCTGCAGCATTTCCTCACGTGTTCCTCCCAGCTCAGTGTCACAGGCTAATAACTGAGAGTAAGCAGAAATGGAAAAAAAGCAATAATTGGATTTTGCGTCCCCAGAGTGCTTTACCCTTTTTTTTTGGTGCTATGATGTTTAAGCCATTGGTATCTCTATTGCTCTTCTCTACACTTTTAGTAAAACAAGATCTATTTAGGAAGCAGCTTTAGGATGGCTGATTTGATTTTCCATTTAGATTGTGGTTCTGCATAAACTTAGTGGACGATAATCACATTTGCTTCCTCCTGCGATCCTCCTCTTTCTTGTGTACCAGATATTAACAGTCCTCCCTTTTCTCTGTCTCTTTTCCATAGTACATGGGCTGTATTGAAGTGCTGCAGTCAATGAGATCCCTGGACTTTGGCACGCGAACACAAGTCACCAGGTAGGTGGTATAAAACTGACATTCAGACCAAGAATGAAAAGCCTGAGTGCTAATTTCTGTATAAAGCTGAGGGTGCGTGCCAAGCTCTGAGACAGTTTTGAATAGGAGTTTGAATATTTTGTTTTGTTTTTTCCTAAGTGATGATTTGAATTATTTGATCATTACAATAGGCTATTTGCATTGGAAAATGAATTGTTTCAGGCACAGACGTATTTTCTCCCCCAGATCTTGCTCAGAGAGCCTCCCCCTGCAGTGGCAGCACAGAGCAGACATCCCCAGCCAGCTGGGGACCGGCAGCAGCCGGGCTGTGCACGTGGGCTCAGCGCTGCCTGCACGGCTCTCCCAGGGCACAGGGGAAATCCACTGGTGCTGCCGTGGCCAAGGTGGAGAGACAGGGTCCTCATGGGTCTCTCTGCCATGCTGCTTCACACCTGATGCAGGAAGTGCCATCAGTCCCTCAATCTAGCAAGGTCATCTAATGAATTTTTATCAGATGTGTGACATCGCTTGACCCCATCTGCAGCAAGACCAGGCTCAGCTGGAAGTGGAGTCACAAGGAAAACATGTTGAAATACAGCTGTTTCCATCTGTACTGCAAGCCTAAGTTTTTAGGCTGCAAATCAGATGAAGATTAATATTTCATTCTCAGATACAACTTGGGATGTGGTTTTAACATGAAATATTTTGTGGTCTTTTGAGAACTTTGCAACTTCTGTTGCAGATCGTTGCCAGTATCTGAGTGTAGATTGTTAGTACCCCCATGCCTGTGGGGTGGCTGAAATGTCCTGTCAGGAACAGAAAAGCACAGTTTTATTTTTCTATTTATTCTTGTCAGTCTGGCAGTGCAGGAGTGTTTGAGTTTTCAAAACAATCACCCTCCTTCCCGCTCTGAGTGCTGCGTGCTGCTGCAATGTTCTCACAGTCCAGCAGCCAGGACCAGTGCTCTGCCAGGCAACCCCAGCAGCCACCCAGCAGCTTGGCACCTCCAACGGCTTTTTGGAGAGGTGGGTGGGTGCAGGTGATCTTGACCTGGCCTTAGACATGTTCCCTTGTCCTCTCAGCTGCCTCTCTGGCATAGTTCATGCTGAAGATGTCAGGAGTGTGCTTAAGGCTTCCTGTGCCTGCCCACCTCTTCCTTCCTGCTGGCGGGAGATTTTCAGGTGCTGTTTCGCTTCCTCAAGTTTGTATCAAAGAAGTCATGGAGACAGGAAAGCGACATGAAGAGATTAGTGTTACATTCATACCTGTTGGCTCCCAGACTTACCAGCTGAAAGGAACTGAAAAACTTGGGTCCTTCAATGCCTGTAGACTTCACTTGAAAGCTGTCCTGTTTGTTTTGTATTCGAAATCAGCATTTGTTGATGTCTACAATTGGTATAAGCACACACGCAGTTCCTGCATGTGTGTATGAAGAAGTGCCTGGGATACCAATATGCTTTCCTCAGGCGAGTCCTTTACTGATCAAGAAAAGTCATGTAATACTCTGAGCCCAGAGCACCCAGCCTGGGCCACTGTGTTCTTCAGCCAGAGGGCGAGGTTATCTCCTGTTTGCAAGAGGTGTGTGGTGTATGCTGCTCTGCTGACAGAACAGAGCTTTGGATGGTTTCTCTGGAAAATAATGAATTACTGCATGGCAAGAGCTTGCCAACTTAAATTTGGGCCAGATAGTAAGGTTTTGTTAAGCAGAACTATGTCAAAACTTAACAATGGAAATATTTCCATCACCTAAAAAAAATGCCACTGCTGACCTTAATGGGCTCTTTTGTGCATGAGAAATTAAAAACTTAAACTGTTTGCAAACCAGATGCTGAAGTGCTGAGCTCACGCATGCAAACTTTAAAGTTCAATCGATGACAAGCTGACTGGAGCAAAGATAACATTGATTATTCCCCTATTGTTCTCTCAGGGGAGTAAGTTTATAGACACATATACAATGCACCAACCAAGAAGCTGCTGGAAATTATCCCATTTTAATCATGCCTGTTATTTGAACTGGAGTAAAAAAAATTTTTTCTTTGATGGCATTTCACTAAAGAAAGAGGCATCTTCTGTTTTAAAGTGATGTAGAAAAGATCAATAGTTATGTCTGTGCCCTGCCTTGCTTTTTATGTATGTGCAGGCTTAGTTACCTCATGGTATCTAAAACTGAAGGTATTATTTACCTACCCCATGAATGTTGGAAAGATCAACAAACTCATGTTTGCCAAAGTGCAGTGAGGAGTCCAAAGAGACGAATACGGAGGATTTTCTTTCTGTTTTCTTTCTGGACTTGCATTTTCAGTTGCTTGGCAGGCAGATGGTTAGGGAAGGCAGAAAAAGTGGCCTCTCCAGTGCTGTGAATGACTGTGGGGTGCAGAGGTTCTGTGTGGCCAAATGACCACAGTGCAGCAAGGGAAGGGCTGGGCACGGAGGTGCTCTTCACCCTCGGTGGCTGTGGGGTGAGGAGATTGGCAGAGGAGACTCCACTGCAAGTTTTCCAGCTCTCTGCTGTTGCCCACCCATGGCCCGACTTGCTTGTTCTTAGGACATCTCTCCCATTTCGCAGAAGTTTGTGATCTCAAACTCCAGGTAGATGACAAAAGTAACATCAAGAAATAACAATAAGGGTAGCAGATTCTTCTGCTTGAGGGACTTTGTATTTTTTTTGCTAATGGTTAGCCTGTGCTTGCTGTTCTGGATATAAGATGTGTTTGTGTTGTCACCCTTGTGCTGTGGCAGGTCCTGCCTTTGCTGGACCCTGATGTGAACTTCTCTTGTCCAGCCATTCGGCTCTTTTCCTCTTACACATTTCCCACTTCTGTTAATCAAGCTGATTATTAGTCATCAAATGTGGGCATTTCTGGGAAAAGGGATTCTGTATCTTGGGTTGGGGCATTAACTTGCAAACTTGAAAATGGTCAGGCAGTGAGGGGTGAAGGGTGTCTGAAATGTGCAGCCGGGGAGGGCTGCTAGAAGAAGGCTGACTTTGTTTGGAAGATTAATTTCAACTTTGTTGAGCTACATAATCCCTTTCTGTTACATGGTGTAGGCAGGGCCCTAGATGCTTAAAAGCAAATCCTCAACAGCATGCTTGCTTGCTTACATCAGCCCATCTTTCGTCTTTTATTCTCGTTTTGGGGGAACAATAAACAAAGCGGCTCAGTGTTACTCCCCAGAGGCGCTCTCCCGCACAGGCACTCTCTGGGAGGAGCAGGAGCTGTGTCTGCCACAGGTTTCTCTCCAGGGCTGCAGACCCAGAGAAAACCCGTGGACTGTACTTCTGAGAGGACCTGAGAAAAAACAAAAAAACCAAACCAACAACAACAACAACAAAAAAGAAAAAAAAAAAGAAAAAAAAGGGCTAAATGCGTACAGATGCAAAAAACGGGCCACCCATTTCTGGTTTCTTTTCTTCCTAGTGTATGGTGCAGTTTCTAGTTTGACTGCATGTAGGAAGAGTTCAGTTGTAGCAGCAGGTGTTACCAAACTCCTGCTTTTCACCCCTTTAAAATGATATTTGTGAAGTTTTGTTAGATCACTTGGAAAACTATCCAGAGGTAAGCAGCAAGAAATGTCTGTGAGAAGATCATTTCCCCTACCAAAGAGAGGTAATAGAAACTATTAAGTAGAAATGGTTTGCCTACATTTTGGTTCCTTTTTGCTGGACAGTTGCTTCAGAGCATGGTGAAGTGGGCAGTTACCACACTGGCTTGTAGAAGAACAGGCTCTGTGGCTGGCAACTCTGCCTACAATTCCTGATTTCACATGGGCTGTCTGACATGTGCAAGAACTCATTTGTCACCAAAAGAGACAACTTGCCCATTTTTCCAATTTGTTCTGTATCTGGTTTTCTTTCTAGGTAGGGCTAGACATCAAGGCTCCAAGTAGCCTTAATGTCTTGGCTCTGATTTTAATTTCCTTTAATATTGAATGAGAAGATGAGTTCTCATTTTCCATGCTGATTATTGGAATCTGCAAGATCATCCTGCAGGATGCCTTTCTCTTTTTTTTTTTTTTTTTTTTTCATTTTTGGCCTTCCTCCTGGTAGCAGCTAAGTAAAACAGGAGTTAATCAAGAAGGGTATCAGGAATTTGCTTAAAAAATGTATTTTCAGTTGTGTAGGGGGAAGTACTTTTCTTTAAAATGCTGAGAAGGGTCAGTGTTTAAAAGGCCGGGTTTCTGATCCATCTTGTGTAGCCCACAATGAGGCCCCTCTTCTTCCCTGCTGTTTTCACTCAGAAAATATTAATTATATTTTGCTGTGGGTGAGGTCTCTGTTCATTTGACAGCGACCAGGTTGAATTTTTCAGGATGTTCCCTGGCAGGAAGCCTCAATGTGTTTCACTGATCTTCAGTGCTTCAAGCACGTAGCTCACTGGTGTGGCAGCCTGTGGGCACTGAGCAGGGGCAGCAGCGATGCTGGGGTTCACCAGCTCTGGGCTGGCTTTACTTCCCCTCTGAGCTGCAGGGTCCTGGGGGGACCACACTCATCACTGGGGCACCTCTGCTTCATGGGACATACCTGGCTGGAGCCTCTTGTCATTGTGTGGTCTTCTGATATTTTTCAGCCCTTCTGAACCAAAACTTTCTCAGGAGACAAAGGCCAGTGGTGTTTTCCTCCCACACACACGCTGGGATCTGGAAGCAGACAAACTTTCCTAACTAGCTCGTTTCCTAATTAGCTCTTTGGATAATAATCCAATAACATAAACAAATAATTAAACAAATTCCCTTCCCCTTTAGGACAAAACAAAGTCCCAACCTTGGAAGCTAAGTCTGAATTCAGCTGTGAGAGAAACGCTGAGGCTTGAAGTGCCCAGTAAGGGACCCTACGCCTGAGAGGGTGACAGGCCCTGTGGCATAGGACCAGGGCAGCTGGAGATGGCGGGGCTGTGGCTCTGACCGGGATGTCCAGGCAAGGCTATGGAAACCTGCTAGGCACATCTCAGCCCAGTCAGGCACGGTTTTCCTGCTGACTTCAAAGCAGTAAGTATCAGTGAGGAAAGCCTGTGACTGCCAGCAGAAAGGCTTTTTTCCAGCTGCTGTGCTACCCTCAGCCAGGGCCAACAGGGCTCCACTGTATGCCCAAACCAGTCACCTGCCTGAGCAAAGGCCAGAATTTGCCTTGTTCAAGTATGGAAAATAGGCACAGCACACCACTCTGTTATCCTGTGTGTGATTTATCTTTGACCTGGAAGTGAACACTGTGCATGCTTTATGCCTCACCCTTCTGCTGCCTGAACGGAGAGGAACCTGCAGAGGAGAATGGGTGGCTAGAGAGAAGGTCTAGTTTGGGAAATTCCTACCAGAGATGGAAATATATGCACTGATAGCTCTGAAAGTGAACTGGAGAAGCTGATTATACCTCCCCACCCCTCCAGACTGTTGTTTGCGTTATTGTGTCTTTTGGTCTTGGTTCTGGTTTTTTGTTTGTTTGTTCGTTTTTTTTTAAAGAAATCCCAAACCCCAGAAAGTCAATCAGAGCACCCAGCTGGGCTCACTCAGCATGCACCTGCTGTGCTAAACATGAAGGATTAAGCAGGGAGGAGCCCCTCCTGCCAAGCAAGAGACCTATCAACCATTCTGAGAAAAAGGGTTTAAAGGCATTAGGTTGTTTGTCTTGTGGTTAGTTATGTTTGGGGTTTTTTTAATTAAACAAATTTTCATTAGGTCAAACTGATGTGTTTGATGAAGAAAAAGAATCAATCCAAACCAGGCTGCTGAATCATTGTATTTTGTTAAATAGTTCTTTTGGTGTTTTTTTTTGTTTTGTTTTGTTTTGTTTTTTGTTTTGTTTTGGTTTTATTTTTTTTCGTTTTTTGGTTTGGTTTTTTTGTTTTTTTTGTTTTTTTTTTTAAACAGTGGAAGGAAAGAAGAAAGAAAAACAACTGTGAAAGACCTTCCAGAAGATTTAAGTGTTTATAAGTGGGCCGATAACAATAAATTGCAGAGTTGCTGGCTCTGCTACAGATGGTGCATATGAAATGATCCAACAGTTTGTGCTGTATTCTTTTATTTGCAGGGAAGCAATAAGCCGACTGTGTGAAGCCGTATTGGGTACAAATGGAGCTATAAAAAAGCGGAAGGTAAATCCTGTTTCAGCTCAGCAATTATTTTTCTATATCTGCTTTTGATAAGCTGGATGCATGATTCCCTAACAGGCTTCAGTCCGTGCTGGAATTAGCACATCATAATCTGTCTAAACTCAGGCTGAATAACATGGAAGTGCTGGTAGCAGGGTGTTGAGCCCATTTGTTTGGGGCTGAGGCTATGCCCTACTTGATTTTTCACAGGATTAATGCTTTGCCCAGAGTTCCTGCTTTTACCAGCCCTTTCAGTGTGTGGTGCTTTACAAATTTTAGGCTTTGGCTGCTAAATTATTGGAATTGGTGTTTTTTTGGTTTGCAATAAGGAGCTGATTCACTAGAAGATTATCTGCTGCTTATTTATATATATAAAAAATTAAGCACAACCAAAATGGCGGTGTTTAATGGATTTTATTAAGTAACTGGGATGCCAGCAGGGGCAACATCAGTGGTTACTGTTGGGTTGTGTCCAGCGGAACTTATTGATTTCCTTCTGTAACTGTGGAGCTCAAGCGGAATGAACTTGTTCCTGAAAAAGGAATACATGAGAGAATTTCTTGCTTTGCCCAGAAACACTTCATCCTCAGGAAACAAAGAAGAGTTCAGAAGGAAAATTGCACATTCTGAATTACTGAGCCAGCTATAACATTTAGCTCACTGGGATTTTGCTGCAAAACTTTTTTTTCCCATTATTGACATAAAACCCATCCCTACCAGTATTGTATTCAGAGCTGATGTTTGTTAGAAGATCTATTTGCGTTTGATCAAGCCATTATCCTCGCTCTATTGAAAGTCTGAATAAGATACTGTAAAAGCTACTTGACTTTGGTATGTTTCTGCCCCTCACAGACTCGGCTGACAGCCTCTTTCTTTTGTTTCTTTGTTCAAAGCCTCCAGTGAAGTTTCTGTCTTCTGTACTTGGCAAAAGTAACCTTCAGTTTTCTGGCATGAATATAAAACTGACCATTTCAACAAGCAGCCTCACTTTGATTAATGCTGACACGCAGCAGGTAGGATACATGAAATCAGTGTCCTTTTCTCCATGCTACCGTTTTCTCCTCCTTGGTGGCTTCTGAAGGAAAGGCTGTGCCCTGCAAAAGGAAAGCAGCACCCTTTAGCAGAGCTGTGCCTGCCTGGTGAAGCTGAATTACGTGATGCCTCTGAGTTTAAAAATGAAAGCACTTTGGAGGAGTTGACCATACAGCAACAGGTCTTTTTTGTTCATGATGGTGTGTTCAATGGGGATGGATCCTTGAGCACTTGGCAAACTGTTTCTCTGGGTGTGTTTGCCTGTAAAGTGTCTAATAAACAAGGCACTAGTCCTGACTGCAGTTTCTGACAAGTCCTAGGAGGAAAACAAATTGATACAGATATGAAGTCAGAGCTTGGCTTTGGTGTCATTCAAAGCTATTTTACAGCTGGATAATATATGTGTACAATCAATTAAACTATGTAAAGTCTCTAGGCTCCGTGGAGGTGTGTTCCTCAGAGCCTGGATTTGCTTGGAACTGGGCTGTGCTCCCTTCCTTCTTGGCAGATATGATAATGATCTTTGTCCTGCCCACCTAATTCCTCCCTCAGCTGTTGGTATCAGCTCCCAGAATGATCTAACCTGGGGCCAGCAGCAGGTTTTGCTCCGAGCTGGAGCAGCGGAACATCAGGGATGTTTGGCTCACTGGCTCTGAGAAATCCTGCACTGAGCTGGTGCCATGCTGAGCATCAAGGAGCTCTTAGGGGTTTGTCTGTAGTGCAGAGGTCTCCTGTCCCTTCGACATCGGTGCCAGGAGGGGCTTAGGACACTAGATTTCCCTTCCTTTTGGGTACAGTTAGGAGTTCGTAGTTGAATTAATTCTGAAAACCCTTTAAGGAAGATTACTCAGGGATCTAGACATTGCTAAACATGAATGAGTAGTCTGAAAAATATTCCAGTTTTTATCTCCTTCCTTCCTAAACTATATATGCATGAATTAATAAACTGGATTGTTATGAATTTAATTGCTTGTTCTATGAAGACATATGTTCTGCTGTCTTCTAATGTGTGGCCCATGAGCATGTTTAACTGTCTGTTCTGCTTTTCAGATTATTGCCAACCATCACATGCAGTCCATCTCATTTGCTTCTGGAGGTGACCCAGTAAGTATTGATTTTTAAGATATACTTCTGCAGGTGTAATGAACTTATGTAATTGTTGTTACCTGCAAACACTTTGCTTCATGCCTTCCTTCCACAAGCACTAACAGAGTACACTGCATTTCTGGATCACAACCAGTAATAGAAGAAAACTGAGGGACTGAGATGGAAAAGGAAATGTGGAATAGAGACTCAGTGCATCTTTAATAGATACATACAGTTCACTTTTCTGTTGCCCATCAATGAGCCTCAGTCCATTCAAAACCTCTCTGACTTGGGGATCTAAAAATAAGGATGTGAACATAGGCACTGATCAGTTCAGTTGTCCCTGTGATCCAATACCTGCCACAAAAGCACCCAGCACTGGCACCTCTAAATTTTTAGATTAATTTTGAGTCAAGCAAACAGCTCCTGTGAGAGAGGTGTGGCACAACCACCTTCTCCCTGCAGATAGGGCTGTTCTTCCTAGTGTCACAAACAGGCAGTCATGGATGTTTTCAAGCCAGAAATTTTTATTCTGTTCCCAACTCTTTACTGCAATGATTGTAAGCAGGAGATGTCATCTATCCAGGTTGGCTAAGTAATTCTTTAGGGCTTGTTTACATCTTTTAGTGTTTTTTTTTATATTATTATCCTGCACTGGTCTTGCACCGTGCCATCATCAGCTTTCAGAGGCTACGCAGGGCTGGGTTTGGTCAGTGCTTAATGGCAGGGCCAGCAAGAGATGTGCTTGCACACAGATGTGCTGCAGGAAATGGGCTTGGTGGTGCAGCTGGTGACACTTCTTACTGGGAGGATATGTAAAATAGAGGTCTTGCTCATCAGTGGTAACTATAAATCTAGTGGCCCTTCACATAAGGGGTAATTTTTTGTCTTGTTCAGGTAATTTTTTTCAAAATTCCATTGATATTTAAAATGGGAGATAATTTCCACAGGGCATGTCTTTCCACCTGCCCCACATTCACAGCGCAGAGCAACAGTTCAGTGTTGCTCTGAGCTGTGAAGGGGTAACACTATTCTGCCTATTCTGGCTTTATTTTAAAGAAAAATCATCCAGACATAAACATTAAAAAGACATAAAAAATAGCAGGTACTGCTCCAGCTACTTTAGTTTCTAGTAGCTAGATCTAATTTATTTTAAAATATCTATCCTAAAATATTTATGAACTTTAAGAAAAACTTGAAAGGAAAAGGAAGGAAATTGAGTTCACTAGATGCATAAGAAATATTTAGCTTGCTTTATTTTAATGATATTAACTTCAGAGATTTAAAAAAATTATCTAGGACAAGTTCTGCTGGCCCTAAGACCTGCCTCTTGTGTCATTCATTGTGAATTATTAAATGATTGTTCTTGTGCATATTGCAAATGGGGCCTTGTTTCCTGCCAGCTGATTGCATCTTCCCTCAAGAGAGCCATGCCTTTAAGCTGTGAATTCCATTTTCCTCATCCCACCTTAAAGATCCAAAATAACAGAATGCATCTTTAATAATTAAAAGAATGTTATTCATTACCTTACTAATTTGACTATAACACTGAATTTTCAAGTCACTCTTTGCTTTTGTAGTATCACTAGAAATGCTAATTTTTCAATTCCAGCTCCCCTTTCAGTTTGACTAGAAAAAGAGGATTATTTCAGTGCTGGCTAGAAAGAGAATCAGAAACAGAAAAGTGATTATACTGAGGTTGTCTGATCTCAGCAGCAGCTTTAAGATCCAGGGTAATTTAACCTGATTGCAGCCAGACTAAAATCAGGCAGCAGCAATTGAGATCAGATACCCATTTTATTCTGCATAATTTTAAAGTTTACCTTTTCTCTAAGATGCCTTCAAAATGCAATCTTATTGCTACAAATTGGAAACGTTATGACTTGCCCTTTTAGTACTATTTTATCTTCCACTGATCCTGATAAGGACTGCCCCAGCCAAAAGCTGTGGCCGGCAGTCCCACAGCCCTGATGTGTTACACGGGTGAGGCTGTGAGCTCCATGGGAAGGAAGGAGGGGAGTAGCAGCACTGCCTGCTGGTGAGGCACTAGTTGTGTTTCTACTCCTGTTGCAGAGCGGGAATTGAGTACAGAGTTTATTGAAGACACAAAAAATGCCAAATGGTCTAGTGCATTTTTTAGAAGAGAAGGAATATGGGACAATTACTGTGTTGATAGCCACCAGAGTGTCACTGATATTTTCCTTGGCTCACTTTGCTAGTACCTCTGGGTTTTTTTCCCTGAAAGAAGCATGCATTTTAAAGCTAAAAATGTATCTGTCTATACTCAATTGCTTTGCTGTGGTGGTAGGGTTGCTGATAATTATAATGTTCAAGACATTTGTTGTCTTCTTTCCTGTAGGATACAACAGACTACGTGGCATATGTAGCAAAAGACCCTGTTAATCAGAGAGGTATTGAAACCATTTTCCAATTGTTATATGTGTTCATGTGATTGCTTTATTTGTATGTAATAAGGAATTGTTTGAGCTTTAAAACAAGAAAGCTACTGAACAGCTCAATACTCAATACAATTTCTGGCTTTGCTGTATGGATAGGGATAATAGTGTGCAGGCTGTGGCTTTAAATGCCATGTTCTTTGTGCAACGCAGTGAGAATCTGCAGGCCAGGCTAATGCTGTACTGGCTGCTGGCTCCATGAAGGAGTAGAAGCCTTCCCAAGCCAGCTTTGCCTGGAAAGGTGGGCAGCTGCCCTGCTCTGGGACAGCTTTCAGGTGAGGGAAGGGTAGTGATGAGCTTCCTCATCTAACCCAGACTTGTGGGTGTGTTGCTGGAAGGCAGAGTGGGGTATGTAGTCAGATGTACAAGACCTTTTCCCCTCTGGAGCCTAACCCAGGAGATAAAATCCCTTTCCATCACTCATTATTTGTGGGCAGTGTGACAAAGACTGACATTTGGCTGTTTCTTTCAAGCCAGACAGTTCTCAGAGCAACACTGCCAATGGCTCTGAAGTTGGTAGTGGCAGCTCTGAGGAGAGCTCACTCTAAGGTGCTGGTGGCTCATAAGAGCAGGATGTTTTCTGGAGAAGCTGGGCTGCAGCCTCTCAGTCTGGCCTGCCACCCCTCAGCCCCAGGCTGCTAGAGCTGCCCATACTTGTCTTTTCATGCTGCTTCATATGAAAACTGCACATTGATAGTTTCTCCTCTGCTTCTGCTTAGTGCCAGGCACGGGGAGAAAAGGAGGTGCAGGAAGCATAAATGGAGAGTTTATTTTATTGAGGTATAAAAAGATACTATGATTAAAAAATACCTAGAGCAATTTCCTTAACATATGAACCATCCCAGTGGGTATAATGACCTAAAGCTATCTACATGCATATTTTCATGCCCAGCCCTTCTGCTATAAGCAATATAGCTTGAGTTTCTACTTTCTGGTATAAACTGCATTTACTTAATTAAAGTAAGATGTCTTTTTGCAGCATGCCACATCCTGGAATGTCCCAATGGGATGGCACAGGAGGTGATCAACACCATAGGGCAGGCTTTTGAGCTCCGGTTCAGACAGTACCTGAAGAACCCATCCACCCTGGTTACATCTAATGAAAGGTCAGCACATTCTCAGTCACTTAACTGGCAGTTTCCTACTCTTTAGTACTTTTCAGGAAAACAATACACTACGAAGAGTGATCCATAAGTAAGATGCTTTGAATATGCTTTTTGGACATAGGATAATTGTAATATATGCCTGTATGTGCAGCATATAAGATAGTAAAATTAGCTTATTCCAGTAGACTCCATTGATTTCTGTGACATTTGTACAGGTGCAGAACACAGAATTAAGCTGTATTGTTCCTTAGCTAAAGCAGCCTTATATTAAGTCATGCAAGTTGAACAAATGTTCACATTACTCTGCCCGAGTAAGTTCAGCTCTATAAATAGCACACACACACAGAGACTGAGCTGAGTCCTGACCTGTGCCAAGTTTAAGCTTGCTGCAGCTGTGGAAAGTGTGTGGTGGGGAAAAAAGCCATTTTAATTCACCTTTCTGCTATTCTGCTCATGTCCTGGCAGCAGCCTCACTTTTCACCTGGCGTGACTTACATCAGCCTCATGTACTGAAATAAACACAGCCACCACTTAGCATTTTAAAGTGTGAAGCCCTGTCCTCTGCACATTGCCCGAAATACAGGGCCTAGATTAGTTTCTGGACCACAATTCCCCATTTCAATTACCCTTTTTCCACTGCATTGGGGACACAATTCTTGCTCTAATTTATGGCTCTCCTCACAGATTAGCCATGCCTATTTTTCTCAGGCTCCTTTTTACTGTAACACCAAACTGGATTGCCTGCTACCTCCCGTGCATAGGTAAAGCCGTGGCACTGCTTACCTGCACCCTGAGCACAGGAGTCCTGTGCAGGCAGCATCACTGGAACAGGGCCTAATGCATCGCAGCAGAGCTTGTTTTATTACATAAATGCAACTCCAGTTTATATTTATTTCAATGTATACGGTGGTTCTTGCCATTCCACTGCTAAAACTGGCCTGTTTTCACTGGGGAAAATAACCAGAGGAAAAGCCTTTCTTTCCTAAGAAACCCTGCTAGGTTATGTCACAAGTAGCATAGGAGCAGGGAGAAATGGAAGAGGGTAATTAGATTTCCTCCTTGAGCATAACCCACAGCCAGCCTTGGAGAACGCTCCTCAGGCAGAGGAGTCGGATATTGCTGTGTGAATGAGTCACTCCCTTCCAAACTACAATGAATCACATAATCAAATACTTGCACTGCATATCACATAATCAACTACTTGAACTTTATCTCTTTCCTGCTCAGGGCCTTTTATCCAATTATACTCTTGTTAATCAGAGAAGTAAGATGTGAGATGAGTTTTTTTATTTTGGGACCGGAGACAGTACAGGAAGCACCTAGTTGTTTTGCAGTGTATCAGCTGTACATTTAAACTATCATCCTTCTGGTCTAGCTCAAAAAATACATTGTGTGCTCTTCTTCATGTCATTCAGTGTTCCCTTCAAGCTGAAACAGAATATTGATTGTGGTTGTTAAAATCGGAGTACATTCCACTGAGGAGAGCTACTTTTTTTTTTAATACTTGATTTTCTAAAACAGCTGCAGGCTCATCTGCCTAAATGCCATGAGGTTTTAATTTTTCCCTTGAAGTCTGGCCACCCCTTAGCAATGTCTAGATTTACAGAGTTGAGTCAAGAAGCCCTAAGAATTAGTTTTATGGTCAACATTTTGGATACCTTAATGAACAATGCATGGGAATTCTTAAAGTTTCAGTAGTTGCCTCTTAGCTTTTCTTTGACTTGAAAATATATCTGGGCTGCCTGGTGCTAATGAAATGACCGTACCTCCCTTTACCTCAAACTGTCATGACTCTATTTTTAATTCAGGAAAAAGTAAGTGGAAAAATAAACAGCTCTGAAAGTTCCAGCCCAAAGCCCTTTACAGCCTCCGTATGGCGAATCTGTGTATTGTGTGGTGTGCAGACGCTGGGGATGTTTGCCTACACTAGAAAGCAATTGATTACATCAGGAGCTTCATTTTTTTCCCCCGTATTTTTTTCAGTGAGGCAGCAAATGCTAATGGATCAGCTGCGAATTCACAGGAGAGGGAGGATCATGAATATTACAACGAAATTCCAGGGAAGGAGCCTCCCACCGGTGGAGTGTTAGACATGCGAATGCAAGTGCAGACAGACCAAAGGGCTAAGTGTCCTATGCAGTGCAAAAAGCAGTATTGCTCAGTAAGTACATCATCTGCTGGGATAAATACTCGCTGCCTATTATGGAAATGAATAATAAAATGTTTCTGTGGTGTTAAAGCATGGCATTAACATCAGAACCAGGTCCTGATTATCCTGGGAAAAGTTTTTTTTAGGCTAGATTTAATGATGCTTAGTACATAATTGAATCCCAAAGCACTTTCTGAATATTAACTGGTTTGTCCTTAGAGTACTTTTAGGAGACCAAGTAATATTCCCTTGTTCACTCATTAGCTCTGAGAAGAAAATAGATACCAATTTAAATGGCTTGTTGGAGAGAATGTCTGAAAAATCTGGGACCTCCTGGCTCCTGATTCTGTGATCTAATAAATATTTCATCCTGTCCATTATGCTCTACAACTTACACATACAACATTGACTGATTGCAATATATATACAATATTCATTACTCTTGGATTGTTTCAAGAAGCTCTGTTAAATTGGCAAAAGATATCTGTGGCTCTTGTCTGGGATGGTGGGAAATAAAAACCAATCAGGGAGTAAAACAAGCCAAGTTCAGACTGGCTGCACATATTTCAAAGCCTGCTGTGTGAGTCCTTGGGAACACCATCCTTTCTCTGCACAGGAAAGGAGGCACCACCACTTTGCTCAGAGGGAGCACACTCAGATGTGCCCGCTGGAATCCAGTTGGTTCTGTCTAAAATCTTGCTGCTCTCAAGTGTTTTTTGTGTTTGGTGGCAGCTCCCAGGCTGCTGCAGGTTCCTGTGCTACTGCTCCATCCATTTTTTGCTAACATGAACCATACTCCACTTATCAGGTCTCCACCTCCCCAACAGTTCTCTAATTCTAAAAATGTTTTACTTATCCTGAGTTTGCACATGATACTCACCAGAGTTTTTGCAGGGAGTTACCCTGTATGTGAATGCAAATGCCTTTTTCCCATGGGGTGTTACTTTTTGGTTTTCCTCTCTCTTTCAGTACTACTCAGACTATTTAGTGATCATTTCACTTTCAAACCATGATACCTGTAGTTGCTTTTATCATGAGGGACATTTATTAGAAAATCGGAGCTTTCTTACCTAGAAGTTATACTGTATATACACTAAACCTGAGATACATAGCTGGACAGTTATATGAGTTTGGAGTCCAGATGTGACATCCTGCAGAAAGAAGAATATCAGTGTGAAATATTATTTGAGGAGATGGGAATTTTTTGGGGAAGAACATGTTTAATTACCTGCATGTTTATTAACTAATGCATGAATGTTTTGAAGTTACCTGTGTTTTCTAGGGGACGACTTTATGTGACCGATTTTAAAATTTTTCTACAGACAGGCAGCCCAATGTTCATCAATATATATGAAAATTGTCCAGAAGAAAACAAAACTGTGGGTATGTACTCTCTTTTCCTTCTCATGTGTATGCAGAATTAGCCAGGGCAGGCTGCCTGGAAGAGCTGCCCCTTGGCTTTCAATACAATGGTGAAAAGTGTTCTACTTAGTGGGTCATTTTTAGTTCCCTAGATGAAGGGCAGACAAAAAAGCCTTACAGCTTTTCTAAAGGCCACTAATCTATCTTCACATCTGTTGGCAGACTTACTCATTTTACTTCTCATGATACTGTACAGTAGCTCTTTTGTTTTTTTATTCTCTTTCATACTCTTTGTTGTTTTATTCCCTTTCTTCATACCATTTGAAAAAGGAAGATACTTCATTACTTATCAGTCTCTGAATATATCCCTTCTCCTACCAAAGCTCAATGAGACCTGAAGTATCAGCATTGATTTGTTCCAACAGAGCCTGGTCCCTTGGTTCCAGCATCTCTGACTTCTCTGTGACTGTGCCCTTCCCCTGCCTTAGGCAGCTTTGTGCCCAGGATCAATTTGCCTTTAGCAAAACCTGCTCTCAGGGACCCCAGGAGATCATCAGCCTTCATCCCTTTCTGGACTTCCTTTGCCACAGCTGATACCCTGAGCACATTTCCTCAGCTCCTCTCTTTCACTGCACAATGAAGTCCTTTCTGAATTCCCACCTCCACGGCTCTGAAGCGATCCATTACACTGTCCGCAGGGGATACTTGTTTCTTGTATTATTTCCTAGGAAATAATTCTCCAAGGAAAGGAGAATCAAATGGTTTCTACAAAGAGAGGATGAACAAATAAAAGAATGAATGAATAGATCTATGAATAAAACGTTTGTTGAAGAGCAAAAATATGCCTGCTATTTGGCTAGCTGAAGTGCTATTATTTTCTTACCCTGCAGGGGATATTCTGTTAGTCTGTTCCTAGGCTTGGATTCTAACCTGACAGATGTGGCTTTGGCTCTTTAGGCAGAGCCTCAAAGCACCAATCTCCTCCATCTTTCCCTTCTCCACCAGAATAGCAGGAGAGAGAATTGTTCAGCTTCCCACAAGCTCTTTTTGTGGTGCAGAGGGGAAGGAAAGGGTTTTGCAACAAATAATGTATATGGTTTGTGTTTCTGTAGAGGCATATGTGTTAATTCCTTTCCAATATGTGGAGGGTTCACTGCTGACATCGATTGAAGCAGAACTGAACCAGTGCAGAACATTTCTGAAAACTTCATTCTAATTAATTTTGGACCTTGTGCCTTCTAGCCATTAGGAGAAGCAAGTTCATTTGCATTTTTCTTTTCCTTCTGAATTACTTTAGTGGGCTGTAAAGAAGATCATCTTTCCTATTTCAGCTTTTACAGTTACTTAAAGCTGAGTTAAAAAAGAAGGAGGAAATCTGTGCATACTATATACTAATTGCAGGTAATTGTGAGGAAAGATCACAGAAGACAATAAAAGAGGCAACCTCATTGAAACCTGCCTACAAAGCAGATCTCTTTGATGATCCGTGTTACATCAACACCCAGTCCCTGCAGTCTGCAGCCTGTGCAGCCCGAGGTCCAGCAACAGCACAGATCCCTGGGAGCCCGCTGCGCCAGGCCAGTAGGTTCCCATTGCAATGCCATGCCTGTCTAAGCACTGGAAGGAGGGGGGCTGCTCACCTCTGTGCATGGAGAAAAACCTGGGTTTCCCATAAGAAATATAGAAAAGGTGGGGGGGAAGAAATCTATCCTGGTTGTTCTTTTGTTCTTGTGTTAAATTCAAGAGAAAGGGGATTAAAGAGCAAAAGTGATGATGGTAAAAAACAGAGTAACCTTTCATCTTCTCTAGTTGATTGATAACAATGAAAAGAGTGCCAGAGGTATTAAAAAGCAAATCTTTAGGATGATACAAGCTTGGGACTGCACCTTTCCTCAAGGAAGAGGGTTCTCCTTTATGTTCAAGGTCTTAACCACTCTAAGGTGGAAGTGACCTCAGATGCCTTTGCTTCACAGGCAGTAGCATGCAAGATTAAAGTCGGATTATTATGACTGTCTTTTCTCAGTTCTTCCATAAGTGACCACTGAACCTCATCCAATAATTTCTAAATCAAAGTGTTTGATTTGTGGTATCAATTAAATGTATGTCAAATTAAAACTTGATTTATGGACTCAAAGTGGTGGATATGCATTAAATGATTATATAGCTGCTACTGATTTTCCTCATTATTGAATATACTTTATTAGCTTTGTCTTTTATGGTTTCCCACTGAGTGTTTTCTCTGTCAGAGCTGACTCCACACAAGAAAGTGGAAAAAGGACTGGACAATAAAGGAAATACAATAAAGAAATCTGTGACCATTGAGATATTTCCAATTTGGGGCTGTATCATGCTCTAAAAGGAACTGCCTATATCCTGAGGAGCCTTAGGTTGCACAATTCCATTGAAGAAGTGGTATCCTCTTATTTTCCATAGAAGAATTCTGCCTGTGAATCATTTGCAGTCTGACTGGCTATATCCCAAACCACCCAGTTTTTTTAGTACATTTGGTAATTGTTCATTTTTTCACAGCAAATGCATCATGCTGTAATTCTTCCCTTCTGGCTATGTTGGCTATGTTGTCTTACATTCCTGCACATAGCTGGAGCCACTCAACATGACTCTCCCAATGATCTGTGACAATCTCTTCAGAGCTTGTTAAGGAAGAAGGAAAAATAAGATCTTAAGGGAAAAAAAAGCTAAAAAGCCAATAAAAATCTTGTTTTTACAGGAAGATTTGACTTTTTCATACAATCAAAGAAATATAACCCCAAAACAGTACAGCATCAGAAAAATTCCTGTTTCTAATCTCTGTTGCCTAGCGACCAAAGGCTTTCCCATCTAAGGTAGGGGAAGAGATGGTGTGATAATTTTGCCTAATGCACTGGAGGATCGTGAGCATTCATGTGTACATATTCTTACGGTCTGTAAGGTTGGTTTGATCACAGCTTCAAGATTGAATCGTTTGAATTTTTTGAAAGCTATTAAAAATATTGTCTTGCATCCTTTTAGGATGAAGTTCTAGGTGAAGTGTCCAATACATTCCCTTTCATTTAATTTTAGAGTTACCGGAAGCTGTTCAGCAGAGTGCCACAAGCAACACAGCTGGTCTCTGTGTTCTGCCACAAATAAAGCAACAGCTAAAGAATGAAGATTGTTACCATGGCAAATTGAACAGGAAAGCAGCAGAGAGCCTCTTAGTCAACGATGGGGATTTTCTGGTACGAGAGAGCACAACGTCCCCTGGTCAGTATGTCCTCAGTGGACTTCAGGGAGGGCAGGCAAAGCATCTACTCTTGGTGGATCCTGAGGGCAAGGTATGAATATTTCATATAATGAAATTTCAGTGCTGCTCAGATATTTCAATCAAAATGCATGGGTGCATTCCATGAAGTGGAACTGATTTTATTCCGTCCAGGTTAATTTAAATATAGCCAGTGGCTGCAGTAGGTTTGAAAGTTCAAAAACTTACAAGCACTGAAGTACCATGGAAGTAGCAGTGAGAGACTTAAATCCTGTTGGCCCAGGTGCTGATAATTAGTGTATACACTTAACACATCCTTCAAATCGTTAGTGCTAGAAAAAATTAACCCTATCCTTAAATTATGAATTTCTGGATGCAGAAAAGGTTTGTTGTCACATCGATTCTACTTTCTTCTGCTCAGGGTTAGATAAGCAGTCTTGAGTGACATCTCTGAGGAGAGAGTAAATCAGAAAAGTAATCCTCAATGGGATTTAGGGAAAAGTATCTCTCTTCTGTGGAGAAACAGAAAGGTTATTTCATTCCCCTGTGTAGAATCAGCCCAGTTTGACACATAGTCTCTACTTTTCTGCTGCATTTCTTGTGAGCTAATGGATCAAAGGATAGGTCTGAATTTCTGTCTACAGTCTGATGATTCTGCTCAAGTGCATTCAGTGGCTTAAGTGCCTTTTGGCTTTAATGTGTAAGGCTCATGTCTAACCACTTATAAGCACGATCTAACCATAAATATATGCTTTTCTTCTTCCACTAGGTGAGAACCAAAGACCATATATTTGATAGTGTGGGTCACCTTATTCAGTATCACATGGAAAACAATTTGCCAATCATTTCTTCTGGAAGTGAAGTGAGCTTGAAACAGCCTGTAAGGAAAGAGAGCAATGTAGGACACATGCAATATCACAAATAATCCCTTGGATCTCACAAATCCCAAGACAATTCATCTCTGAACTTTCTATTATGAAGACAAGTCAAAAAAGTATAGACTGCACTTTCTGCTGCTGTTCCAGAAGAAGCCCTTTTGTGTGTGTATGTATGAATATATGTATATGTGTATATCTATGTAGATCTATAGAGATCAACAAGCATAGTTATATAGATACATATAATCTTAATCTTGACAAAATTACACCTTCAGAGTGTGAGATTCATTTGTGAGAAGGTATTTTAGACATGCACAAATGTCACTTTCAAGGTCATACTGAATCAGTAACTATTTAAAAGCACAATTAAAACTCTACATACAAAAGCTCACTTGAAAGAACTGCTGGAACATTAGTATGTGCCTTTTAGCATAGAATTATTGAAACCGATATTATTTATACTGAATTAGTTTTGGGTGGTTAAACAAACATGTCTAAGCTTTTAACTATTTGCCAAAAACAAGTACAATTTGAATATTACTAAAATGTCATCTTCTTTCGATAGACACTAACAATTTCATTTTGCTTGTAACAGCACTTTACTAGCAAGTAACATTTGAAAGGAAGAGCATTCACAGTACAGAAAGGTTGTCCAGTTTCTTAATCATTTTTTGTCACTGTCTGACTACTCAAAGATTTGAGATTATGAACATTTACAAAGTTGAAATTAATATATGTAATATAATTTTGGAATAGAACTTGTTAAGGGACAAGCATGCTAGATCTTAATATTTTTGTCTTGCATATGATTTTACTATTATTACCAATTAATACTGGAAACATCTTTTTAAAAGTAGGCTAAATATATTTTCATTGATTACACAGTTGTTTACAAACTAGAAAAGCTGAACAAAACTAATGATACATTTTGGGAGAAAACTATTCAAAAGATGTTTGAACTTTGCATGTGTCCTTATTCAGTGTTCTTTCCAAACCAAGATAGTTTTCCCCTCTTCACGTAGAGTTCATTTGTTCCTAAACATGGAAAAAAGTCTTTTAAAAGAAATCTATTAATTGTTTTGCCACAATAAATACTCTAAAGATGAACAATCCTTTATTCAGAGTGAACAGTGATTTATTTGGCTTCCTGTTGAAGAAACAGTGATTAAATAAGTAACTGAAGAAAGCCAGGGGAGATTTGGGGAATGAACCGGTAGTCCAGGTGATGGCCTGAGGGAAATCGTGCCTCTAAGATAAGCAATGTCCTCTGGCATGAGCAGACATAATTCTGTCTGTCTCCCAGCCCACCGGCCCAGTTTCTAAGGCAGACAATTGTTGTGGAGTTCAGCAGTTGCTGGAAATTTTGACTATAAAAAAATACATTCTGTTCTTTTGCCAGTGTTCATGTTAAATGAGACACTGTAGTATGAGCGTGCTCCTCTAGAAAACAAGAGGAGAGGTCATATACAGATAAAATTATGGAAGACAAGCTTCCTTGGAGGGGAAAATATAATGTAAAGAGCCACACTTAGAGCCTACTAGAAAACATATTTATTTTTATCCTCAGCTAATAACCATAGAAATACATTTCATTCTTTGATAATAATATGATTAAAATACTCAGTTACATACACTGAAGCAGTGAGAAGCTTTAAAACATTAGTTGATTTCCTTGCTAATAGTCTGGCATTTTTGATACCCTAAGCTTTCAGACTAGCAGCCCAATTAATACCCATTCTATCCTACGCAAGGTGCTCTACCTGTGAAGGCCTCCAGCAAGAGTTCATGCTCGAGCTTTGTGCCATGGCAGGGACAGCTGGCAAGGAACTGTGACTGGGATATTAACCCCCTGCATAATATCCTTCCTATTCTCACATCTTGTCAGAATGTGCTTGACATGACTTTATGGAGCAAGCAATGAAGAAAACCCAGCTACTCCTGTGGTATGGCAAGGGGAGAGAAAGACCTGCTGTTTTGATTTTTGCATCAAAGCTGAGTTTTATGACACGTTGTAGAAGGAAAATGTGCAGAACTCCACCTCTCTTTTTAGTACAAATCAGTTACTCAGGACTTAAATAATATAGCTTTTGGAGCTGTGATAGTATGAGATCAAAGTTTTTTGACTTTGCTAGTCAAGATGCTGACTCAGGGACTTTTTCCACTTCATCAGTTTTCACTTTATCAGTGAGTAAAAACAGCCAGAGCCAGTGTGTGATGTTTGGATCAGAGTGTCATGCAGTCTGTGTCTCTCTTTGAATATCACTAATGTAAAAAGTTTAAAAGACCTGAATCTTTATTCTGATGTTCCTACACCTTTTTTAAGTGTCTGAAGCAGAACTGTGAAGGAAAAAGGAAGGAAAGGGAGATAATTGAGTGCTAGTGCAATAAAGAAGTATATAAAAAGCTTTTGATGTGAGAGAAATCAGATAATCCAACTAATTACAGATACAAATCAAACACAACACATCCATGCATTTTCCTAGAATAAACTACATTCATTCTCAGTTTTTGGTTTCTAGCATTTATATGCCCTCATTTAAGCTATTAATGCTGCTCTGTGGCCCAGCTGTGTCATGTAAAGTACAGTCAGTTCCTCTGTGGAAGTCTTAGAAATAATCATGCTAAAAAGAAAAGAAAAGTTACTTGAATTTTGCAAAGTTTCCAAAATATTGTTCTTGAGAAACTCAGTATGAATTGTCAGACACATTTAAACCTTTTTCTGTTCTTGTTTGAGTCATTTAATGCTTGTGAAAATGCTGAGAATTGGTTAATCTCTGTTCGAATGGTTACTAGAATCCTCTGGGAAAAATGGCTGATTTCGTCTATAATGTCACATAGCATGTTCGTTCCTTTTCAAACTTCTATAAATTTCACTGAAACACATGAACTGCTTGCGCCCATCAATAAAAATGTTGTAACCAATGACTCAGACGCCTCTGCTGCCGGGGTCCTTTGCCGCTGCCCGGCGGGCGGGCGGCGCTGTCCGGGCTGAGGGCGAGGCACCAGACGAGGCTGTGACAAACCGAACCAGCTCTTTGTCAGAATTGCTTCCTGCCCGCGACTCTGCGCAATGAATGTGTCGTTCTGAGGAGGTTTTCATGTTTTAGAGAATGAGCTCTGGGGGCAGAGCGGGTTCCGAGCAGCCGGGTGAAGGCTGCCTGGGGAAGGCGCTCGGACACGAGCGTCCCCTCAGCGGACCGTGACACTGCCACGTGACGTCACCCCGCGCCGCGCGTCGCCAGGCGACCGACACGTCCCGCTGCGAGATGGCGCCGCCGTCCGCCCGCGGAGACCCCGCCCCTCCGCGAAACTCACACTGCCATTGGTCGCCTGCTTGGCCAATCAGCTCGCCCGGCGCGTTCCCGCGACCATGCGCGCCTGCTTTCAAACAATCAGCGGGGGCGGGCCCGCCCTCCCGCGCGGCCGGGCGGGCTCTGGTCTCCGGTTGGTGCTCGGGGCTGTCAGTCAGCGCAGCTGAGCGCCGTTCTGGCCGCCGATTGGCGCCCGTGGCTGTCAATCAGCGCGGCGGGCGCGGGCCGGGTGTGATGCGGAAGAGCGGCGGGCCTGCCCCGGTGGCGGCTGTGGAGGGCGGGTGGCCCCGGTGGCTCAGGTGGGTTTCGGTGCTCGGGCCGCGCTTCGCCGCCTTCTCCGCCCCCGGAGGCCCCGCGGGAGGTGCAGCGAATAACAGCAGTGTCGCCCCGCGGCGCTGCCCGGAGGGGGCTGAGGTGGCGGCGGCCGCGGTCGCCTCGCGCCCCTGGGGTTGCCCCCGGCCAGTCCAGGTCCGGCTCTCCGGGGCTGATGGCGGCTCTGGCGGCTGTGCCCTCTCGTCCGGCTGCCACCGCTCCCGGCGCTGGGAAGGGCTCCAAGGAACGGGGGCAGGGCCGGTGGTCGTGTACGGCAGGGCCTGGGGGAAGGTGGTGCCTCAGAGCCTCCTGTGAGAGGCTCACGGGGGTTACTGGGGGTGCACAGAGACAGTAGCTGCCTTGTGAGGCCTCCCGCCCGCTCTCTTGGAGAGTTACCTTGAACAGCAGTGGGCAAGAAGGTCCTTTAAACGAGAACTGGCTTTTAACTTGGAAATAATGCTTTTGTAGTGTTACATTGTACCAAGTGAAGGCTCCATTATGTGCTACTCCTGTGTGCCCAAGCGAGTGTCTCTTCCTTAGGGAGTAATTTAGGTTGTAACCAAACGTGGGCCAGCACTTATACACAGCAGCTGACTGTGAACTCACTGCTCGGTGTAGACAAGCCCTTGGGAGTCAGTCTCTCTTCATTAAGCACTGAAATCTGGAACTGATGTGATACTTTTCAGATTTCCATGATACTTTTCCATTTTTCCTTTTGGAGCTGTTATTCAAATGCGCAAGAAACAGCATCTTCCAGTCTTTAATACAAAATACAGTTATTCCCTAGAAGACTACAAAGCAAGATGTAAAAGTGGGCACAACTATCGACATGTATCACATCATATGTATACTGTACAGTATTAGAACTTGCAGAAAATAATTTTGGTTGTAAGTGAACTTCAGAAATTATATAATACCAGCCTATGAAAAACCCAAATAATTGTTATAAATTCTAGAAGTGAGTAGGCTTGGCTATATGAGAAACAAATGATATAACTAATGTGCAATACCTTTTTAAAAATGATATTTTTGTGTATGGTTGGCTAAGTAATTCAGGCAATGAGGGTGGTGCCTTTTGATTCCTCTTGTATTTTACTCATGTGTGTTGTTTTCCTGTCCTGTGATAGGTTTTGCTGGATACACAAAATCACTACTAGAACACAATGTCCCTTGACTTCGATAGTGGAGCTCTACAAACTCAACATGAAGATGAAGACTATGACCAAGAAGATTATGCAAGAGAACAAGAGGTGAAAAAGAATTAAGTAATTTAATCTGAAGGCTTGTGTATTTAGCTTCTTCCTATCTTTTAAGTGCTTAAAAAGAAAGAAAAAGGTTTATGTAGTCTTGGGTTAAGAGCAGGAGAGGGTGCAGACTGTGCCACCCTTGCAAAGCATAAAAAGTCAAGAGATAAGCTCAGGTGTGTTTTAGTTGTGGTGGTGTTTTTCTCTGTGTCCTGTTGTTTGGACTAGAGTAGACCACTGATCATTGCAGTGATGACTTCTTGAACGTAGTAATACTGACTGGCAAGTTCTTACCTGGATTCCATCCCGACTTCTCAGAAGGAGCATGTTTTGAATGTCCACTACCTTTTTTGCCTGGAATTTAGAGAGGAGAAACCCTGGCACGATCAGTTTGCAGACCAGTCTTCAAAATTAGTCTGTCCTGGGATGTGTCTACCAGGTGGCATTTCCCTTATGTCCTTCTGGTGCAGCTCTTTTCTTAACAAGAGTTTGGCAGAAAAATCCCTTGGTTGGTAGTCTCGTCTAGTAAACATTCTGTGGTATAAGTCTCCTTGTGAGTTCCCATGTTGTGAATTCTTCCTTGGAGGAAGAAAACCAGGATTTTGTGCGAGTGGCCTACTTTGCCAATGTTTTTGGGCTGAACTTGTATTAATTCTTCTGAAGAGCATATAATGAATGTTGTTTGTTCTGTTTCAGTTGCAACAACTGTTGACAGACCTTCCCCATGATATGCTGGAGGACAGTGGAGACCAACTTTCCAGTTATTCAGACTGTAGCATTCAGGAGGCTGAGGAGCAGTAAGGCATTTGGCACCATTTTTTTATTATTTATATTGTGCTTTCAAGAACAGAGCAAAGTCTCAGTTGATGAGGTGTGTAAAAGCAGTCCAAGTAAAAGGGGAGCTGTAGTGCAATTTGCAGTAAACTAGATGTCCGTTAATTTAACAAAAGGTGGTTTGTTTTTCCCCTGGAGTTATTAGTAAATAGTTAAGCTGCTTGTGTCTCTCTAGGTCCCATGAGCCTGGGAAGCACGATGGAAGGTGGAATGATCATCCATTGATAAGTGATCCTCCAAATGTAAGCTTGCATGAGCAGGGATGTAATTACTGCTTGTTCATAATAACATGCTAAATATCGTTTAAATTCATTAGAGAAATACATGGAGGTGATGTGTTCTGGTATTCATTTGAAGTATTTCTAGCTTGAGGGCTGGTAACCTCAGAAAAAGGAGGGTGGGGTGAAATTTGAGTTTTGAGAATGTAATTCTAAACCTCATATCCATTCACAGGGCTATGAACAAGGACAAAATCTGTACCCTGAACAATTCTTGTATGACCAGCAAACTGATCACATTGAAAAACATGGGAAGAATTGGAATGGCCTACATAATGACGAAGAGAAGAAACATTTATATGATGTTAAAGAAGATTGCTGTGGCCAGAATGGTCAAGATGATCCTGATGATGTGTATCTTGGTGGAGATGGGTTTAACTCTCCAGGTCGTTACCAAGAGAACAATGTGTATCATCTTCCCGAGAGCTTCAGACCTTACACAAATGGCCATAAACCAGAATTTAACAGTCAGCAAAATAAAATAATAAGTTTTTCAGATGATCCAAAAGAACATCTTAAGGTGTGTCAGAAGTTGACATGTTTTTCTGTCTCTTGGAAAATTTTCACAGGTCTTTAACTATTGGTAGTAATATTTCTAAATGCCTTCAGTCTCTTACAATCAGTTCAGACAGTGATGGGAGGCTTCTGTAGCCTGTTGAAAAAAATGAAATGTTAGTAATTGGATTTTCATATGTTCATGTTATGATTTTTTTTTTTCTTTTGTTGCCTTGGTAGAATTCCCTGAGGTAGAATGAATGTGATTCACTTAAATGTGTTCTTACTCTCTTGAAGTTAACACCTCACCACTCTTCTAAGGTGGAAGATTTCATGAAAAGTTCTATCATGCTTAAATGGTGTGCTGGATTGGAGCCTGAAAATGAAGAGCTTCTAGAACTCTTCTTAATGTCAACCTGTAAAATGAAAAATATTTTCATTGAGCAAGAATACAGTTGTGGTTTTAATTTATTTCCTCCTTTGTATATATTGTCACAACAGCAATTTGTTGCATCTGATGTTGTCAATGGCCAATCACCAGAATCTTACAAAGTGACTTATAAACCATACCAAAATGGCATTCATCAAAATATTCCAGGAATCCAAGAAGGAAACAGAAGAAATGAAGTGTTTGAAGATTTGCAACGTGAATTCTTGGGCAATGATGAAAGTAAGTGTTTGCTGTTTCGACTTGAAATAAACTTGTGTAAAAAGTTCACTGGAGATCAGTGATAGAAAACGCGTTGATTTCAGTAGTTTTTCAGTAAGAGGACAACTAAAAGTAGGTTGATATATATAGTCTTTTATATCTAGAAATGATCTCTTTTTGATCAGGGTATATGAGTTTCAGGCTATTAAAAACATAGTTTGGACTGCTGAGACTGAAAGAAATTATTTCTGATGGCTTGGTGTCAGATCTTGCTGACTCTTTGTCTCTTTTCATACTGTTGGAAGATAACAGCTATTATACTTTAGGAAGTGTACTCTGAGCGATGCCACATTGGGCTTTTCTGTTAGGAACACTTCAAATGACAGAACTACTTAATGAGACATCTTGGTAGTGGCCACAAGTGTGTGAGCTCACAGCATATAGACTTTTATCTGGGCTTGCTGTTAGGTTGGAATTGTGTTGGTAGCTCCCACAATCCTTCAGCCATTGCTGTCAGAGCAATTTGTGTGATGCGAATCAAATGTGGATTAAAAAAATTATTTTGTGCACTAGCAATGAGCTTAGCACTATAAAAAAAGAAGTATTTTGGAGCAGGAATTACAATGATGACTGTCTTGGTATCTGTGCTGACTTGTGTGTATGCTATTTGAAATTTGGCAGATTCTTCAGAAAATATGCAGATTCTTCAACTTCAAGTTCTAAATAAAGCAAGGGAAAGACAACTGGAAGAACTTAATGATAAGCTAGAAAAGAGTGCCCAGCAGATTAGGTATTTGAATCATCAGCTTTCAATGGTCAAAGGTAAAATGTTTTGTGCTAGTTCTGTTTTTGTATTTTTTATTCATATCTAGTAACTTTAATTCTGAGGCTTTGATTTAGAAAGTGTTTTTGAAGGTATTTATCATACTTACAAACTTGATTTGGGACTATATGTGCCAAACCCTCTTCCCCCAAACATTGTGCTAAATCAGAATCTCTGAATTGGTGCCTGAGTACATATCTGTCTTAACTTTTACTGAATTTTCAAGACCACTGTTGTTTTACAGTTTCCTATGTGTCAGTCATCACAAATGTACAAGAAAGGGAGAAGTTTGCCAAATTAGTCTTTTAAAAGTCAGAAAATTTAAAAAAAAGTCACCGCCAAAACACCCAAACCCCAATAGGAGAAGTGGACATCTATGATTTATTTTTTTTTTCCCTGTCTGTTTTAACAAGCCATTTCATAGATTGTATGTAGAGAGAATCTCTTTCAAAAATTATAAAATCTGTGGTAGAGACTGAAGATTGTCTTAGTTTCCCATTTCTTATAGGAACAGACAAAAAGGAGTAGGGAACTTAAAGAATTAATGGTTCTGTACAGCAGGTACTGAACAGTTGTCTTCCATGAAGCTCTTGGGTGGCTGGCCATGGTTCTCACACAATTGTGTCTCTTTCTGCAGATGAAAAGGATGGTTTGGCTCTTAGTCTTCATGAGTCTCAGAAACTTTATCAGAATGGAAAGGAACGGGAAATGCATCTTGAAGGTCAAATCAAGGCCCTTGAAACTCAAATTCAGACTCTTACTACCAATGAGGAGCAGGTACTGTAAATGTTTTTAGACCGTTTATTGTAGAAGACCTCTGCAGTTCAATGTGTGGTGTGTTTGCATTAAACAGAAGCGCTAGGCTCTTGAAATGCTGCTCATGATCATTGCAAAAGCTAAATACATGATGGATGGATAGGATTTGTTGGTTGAAATTAGTTTGTATGAAAACTGAGGCATTACCTGAGGACTTTTGCCAACTCCTGCACAAAAAAAATTGAATTGATGTACAGAATCTTGGAGCAACAGGAAAATATATGTAACTAGGAGCTACTCTAATGCTGTTCCTACAGATACTGAAGCAGTCCAAAGTGGCAGAGGTGGCCATGGAAAGCATGCAGAAGCAGCTGTTAGAACTTCAGCGATCTGATGCCCTCCAGCGAGCCAGAGAACAGCATGAGGCCATTATTTCTGCCCTCAAGGAGAAGTATGAACAGCAAGTATTGTCATTAGAGCAGCAACTTGATACTACAAAATCTGCACTCCGAGAGCAGGTAAGAAATTATTTTAGGATGCTGAGTACTGTACTGGAGAGACTGTAGAGCGCCCCATGGTTCCCAAACTGCATTTCTGGACCTGCAATTCTAATAACTCCTTCTGTAAACTGCTAAGAAAATGGAAAGGAAAGTCTCAGCATTATGAGGCCTGTGTGGTATGTTTTCATAAACATCTCCAGGCAGTTGCAAGTTCAAATTGTGAGTTTGTGCACAGCAGATGCAGAGGAGGCAGGAACTCATTGTCTTAGTTGCTCTCCTGAGCTTTCCTTCTGTGCACAATCTTTTTTTGAAAGAGTTCTGCAAATAACTCTGGGAAAGAAAAGGACTAATTAAGAAATAATGTGATATTCTTGCAAGAAAAGAAACCAAGAAAAACTGTTTATTGAACAGTCTGTTGCCCAGATTTAGTCTCAAAATGCTGAAGAATGACTAACCAGTGAACAGTGACTTTATTTCAGAAGTAAGGATTTAAAAGTAGAGAGAGATTTAAAAGGCTGTCTTTAAGATGGAGTTTGATATAGATGGTCACATGGTTGTAGAGCTTACTGAAATTGTTCTACTTCATATGTCATAAGAATCCAGTACGCTATTAGAAATATTCAAGCAATGTATTCCAGGCAGGTTTTAATAAATTGTCCTCTTATTTCACATAAAAAAAAATTTCTGTTGTTCTTGTCTCAACATATAAAAATAGATGGGCTGTATATTTGGAAAAGTAATAGTACTTGCTTCTGAACAAAACGCACTGCTAAATTTTTGTCGGTTAGTACCACAACAAAGCTTACACAACTTCATCTCTGCTGTAAAATAGATGGTAGCATGTTTGGGGTATTTAAAAGGGAGATCTCCTGTTTTTTGGGAGAAGATAGAAGAGTCAAAAGGTGTGAATACAAGGCACTGTGCCTCCCAGGTCTGTGTAGGTAACTTAGTAATGCCATATAAATGTCTGCTTTGTATATCCTGTGAAAGAGAAACTACAGTTCCTCTTTTACAGAGTATTGGCACTTGCTAGCTTGGCTTAAGCTCAGTTAAAATAAACTGAGTTAAGCTCTGGCTTGATAGTATGTGAAGGCTTGATTTTTCTGCAGTAGACCAAGTGTATGTGATTAATTACAGGAGATAATCTGATGTGCTGAAAAGTGACTGCTCTAGGAAATATGAAATGATTCTCATCCATGTATGTTTATATCTGAGTACAATTGCTGTCTCCCAGTGAAAACTGAACTTTGATGCTGTAAGAGGTCACTGGTCAGCCAAAGATAGCATTTGATCTGTGATTGATTTAACGGTCCTCTACCCCTTTGGGTATCTGATTATTTTTCTCCTTTGTCCTGTATGTATTGACTTTTTCTGTATCTGCAACTGTTCTAGATGGTTAAATATTTGTAACAAGAGTAAAAATACTCTCTTCCTAGAAAGAGCTTTGCAAAAATCTAGGAGAGCATGTTAAGCAACTTGAAAAATTGCTGGAAGAAACCAAATGTGAAAAAACTGAAATAATAAATCGACTGACAAGAAGCCTAGAAGAAAGCCAAAAGCAATGTGCAAATTTACTGCAAACAGGTCAGCCTTTTACTCATACTTCTACCTTTCCTTGCAGAAATGTCTTCAGTTTTTCTAAGCATATCAGTGTTTCTATGGAAGTGGAATCAACATCAAGCTAATTGTGTTCTAGACTGTTTCCTATGCAGTGGATTACTCAGACTTAAAGTTTTAAAGTCTAGACTAAGATGTAAAAAACTAAAAATAAAAGCAAACACCATCTCCAAACCCCAAACAACAGTGATTAAACTGTTTTCGTATGTATTTTGTGCTGCATTTGGGTAAACTTTGTTTCATACTAAATAACAGGGTTTGGGAGCAAGCTACTTAATTTTGTATTAAGGTGCTTGACTTGAATTGTCATTCTAAATTCACATCTCAGTGAGAAGCATTGGGAGCTGGAGGCTGATTCTTGGGAACCTATATCATAGGAATAGATTGTGAAGTATTTTGCAATTTGTGTGTTTGACTTTTGCCTACCTTTACACATTGAAGGCTTTCAATAGTAGTGTATTTAGTAGCTGTCAGTGAGCTCAAGGAGATAGAAACAGTAATGTCTATTGCCAGAATCTACATTGCTATTTTTAACAGAGATCTTTCTTCAGATTGCATAGTCTTCCTTGCATATTTATGACTTGCTCTTTTTCTCCCTTTTCTTTCCTACAATAGGCTCAATGCAGGAGACAAATCAGTTACGGTTTCAATTGCAACAAGCTCAGTCTGCACAGATGATAAGCAACAACATGAACAAGGCTTTGCAGGTTAATTAATTCCATTGAATATTTTGTTTTTGAATATAATGTTTTCATTTAATAGGGGTAGGTCTTATAACTGAAAGGTTGGTGGTAGAAACACTGAATTTTTGGGTGAAACAAGCATGTTATCTTTGACTACTTCATCTCCCAGTGTTGCATGTTGGACTTCCTCCCTCCCCACCAATTAAAACACAGTGGGGCAATTGTATTGGCACAAATCTGGTGTCATACTTCTGTCCAGCCTGCTTTTGAAAAAAAAATGAGTGTAAATTCATTGTGCTGGGAGTCTTGTAACTTAATTAGGAGATACCATGTTCTGAAATTTACCTTTTGTCAGCAAAAGGGAATGCTAGAGAGTTCTCTGTGAAGTATGAGTGGAAGTTTGTGTTTCCAATTCAGTTCATATACTTGATTTAGATCTGTTATCTTGGAAACTATGAATCCTACTAAGTATTAGAGTAATAGCTGTTTTTCCAGGTGTGTACTTTTCTGTTGTCATCCATTTTGCTGTACAAGGGCAGCAGGAAAGCAGAAGGGCAAAAGAAATAATACTTCATAGGTGAACTATAATAACAATAGGAATTATTTTCTGTTGCTCAGTATATTCTAACTAATTTGTAGTTCTAACATCATTTTTTTTTTTCCATCTCTTCCTTTCAGGAAGAATTAACGGAACTGAAAGAAGAAATAGCTTTGTATGAATCTGCTGCCAAGCTTGGAGTATTTTTGAATGATACAGGTGGAGAGCAGCATATAAACCTGGGGGATTCCTATGTAGATCTGGGAATTAAAAAAATCACTGGGAAGAAGCCAAGGTTCTTCAGGTATTGAGTGATTCTTGTTGAAAGAAAAATCTAAAATCCTCAAGAAAAGATGCAAGTGATGTGTAAAACGAGGGTCCTACTGGATCAACATGCAGGTTTTTGATAGGTACTTGAAATACTGCTTGTGTTGCCAGGTAATCTGAGAAACAGAAACTGTACTAATAGTACCATAAATTGGTTGTCTAATTGCTGCTTAATAAATCTTCAGATTTTATAGGGACTATATTGCTGTTCCTTTAGTTGTATGAATTCATGGGTACTTTTTTTGCTCAAAGGCTCCACATAGTTACTTAAAGCTAAAGCTGTCTTTTACATCAGCCAGTTGAGTTGTTTCAAACCACTTCACATCATGTGAGAATGAACCTTTTGAGGAAGCAGCTGAATTAACACATTCTCTGTAAATTAATTGCAACTTGATGAAAAAGCTTTGATATTCATGTCCAGTTATGCTTTTTACTATAAGATCTTAGACATCCTGGTATTTCTGGTAGCATTAGTTGCTGTTCTCTTTGCTACCACTGCCTTTCAGATAAATGTGTTTTGTCTTTTAAATACTGAACTGGTTATGTCTTTCCTCATAGTGCAATACAGAACAGAGACATGGATAAAGAACTCTCTAAAGATGAAATTATTGTAGAATTAAAAGCTGAGCTGGAACGTTTATTGAGCAGTAATAAAATGAAGAGAAACCAGATTACTGAATTACAGAATAGTCTTAAAGATTGCCAGAAGACACTAGAGGAATGCAAGCAGTTGAAAGCAGAAAAAGCTTCAAAAGATTCAGAGGTTTGTTCTTTTACACTTCTTTAAAAGTCAGATATCACTGATTTTTGGTGAAAAAAACCAACATTTAAACTTCTTATGAGAATGGATAAAAAAATTTATGCATAGCTGAGTATTCATAGCAACTCCTGTTTTGTATCTTTGGTTGAAAAGAAAACAACTGAATAGAGGAACCTGGGCAGCATATGCATTATTAAGTGAGTTCTAAAATGATGACTTGAGAGTGCTTAGTGGCCACTCTGCTTTTGTTAGAAATAAATTTCCTTGGAAAAAGTTGGTTTTCATTAACCAAAAGGACCTTATAATTTCTCCAAGAAAGCTGATAGTACCATAAGATGATACAAACAGAACATTTAACATATTGCCTTCAGAGGGCCCTCACTGTGTACTTTGGTCAACAAGGAATCTCCTTGATATTGCATCTCTCTTCACCCCATTATTGCCTTCTCTCTATAAATTGATTGGATTGCAGTATCTGTGCAAGGTGACATGGATGTGGGACAGGAATACAATGCACGTGAGAAGTGTGCTCTCTGTTGGGTGGCTGTTGTCATTCAGCTTGCAAACCCAACACTGAGTGTGTGCTTCTCCAGAACTTCACGATACTGAGCTTTAAGAATTCATCTAGAATAGCAGTGGTTCTAGTATCTTGCACTGCAGTAATTTCCTGGTTTTTTATTTTTTAAGTACAATTTTTATTTGACAACTCTTTTTTAAGCATCAACTGCTTAATCGTTTATATCATGTTAATTTTATTTATTTTTAGCCTGTCACAAATTTGAAGGATGCTTCTGATAATCTAAAGGAAGAAGTTCTGAGACTCAAAAAGGCTAATGAAGCTTTGCTACAGGAAGTTGAGGTAAGACAGAGATGCTGGTTACCACTGCAGAAAAAAAATCCACCAAAAAACCCCACCCCGTGGTGAAACTTGTGCCTAGAAAAAGTTCTTACAACCCACATATTACTCGACCCTTGTTTGTCCAGGCCCATACTTCAACTATTGAAGAACTGAAGGAAAATGAGGATAAATTGAAAAGCTTAAATCAAGACCTCTGTTGTCAGATGAGAAAGATGGTTGAGGATTTCGATCATGATAAGCAAGAAGCCATTGACAGGTAAGTCTGTTAACTTAGGTTAGTTTAATTTGTGGATTTTCACCCTGCATGCATAATCTTGTTCCAGCTATCAGGTACAAGAGAAGATCAATGTTAGAAAGGTATTTTCTTACAGAAAAGTTGAACCTAGGCAGTTGAAATTAGGTAGTTATTTTTCCTTTCTTGAAATCGCAGGTGTGAAAGAACGTACCAGAAACATCATGAGGACACCAAAGCACATTTTGAGAAAGACCTGATGGAGAGGTTTGCTGCGGAAAAAGAGCGGCTTGTCCAAACTTCCGAAGAGACAATCTCGCAGTTAAAGTAAGACTTACCATTATTTCCATTTTTGCCGAAACTTCCATGTGTCCTGTCTGACTTTCACTGCTAGTTATACTTATTTTAAAGCTGGCTTGCTGTCCTGTGAGGGCAGTTGATAATAAGTGATCTGTCCTGTGAAGGGCTGATATAGAGGAGCTGAACAAAGAGATGACTGCTGTGAAGGAATGTTACATTGGAGTTTGTCGGGAGAAGGACGCCTTGGAAACTACTTTAAGGCAGAAATTTCAACAAGAGCAGCAGTTGAAGGAAGAGAAGGTACAAATGGAAATGCCTATAAACCATATAATTTCACACTGCTTTCAAGATGTAATAAGTGTATTTAATCTTGTAAATGTTTGTGGAACATACTTGGAAGAGATGCAGCTGTATCAGAAAGCTCATACATATGACTTACTGGTTTTTAAATTAATCTGGTGTTGTGTCCTGGGCTTTAAAATATTGTAGAAGTGGCTATTTGTTTTCTTGTAGTGAACTTCTGAGGATGCTCAGTCTGCAGTATGAGCTTTTACATTCATAAGACATTTTCAAAAAACCCTGAATGACAATAAAAGTTTACTTCTCCCTACATAAAACTGATCTAAAAAATACTGTGGGTTTTTTAAGTGGTAATGAATTCAGACTGATTTGATTAAAAACTTGGCTTTGCTGAAGATATCAGTGTGCAATGACTAAAGTAGATCAGCTGTCTGGGTAAGCAAGTACAGTAAAGAGGTGAAGCTCAAAGTATGAGGGGAGTAAAGATGCTTGATAGGAAAACTTATTTTACAGCAATAGCCTGTAATAATATCTGATATAATATCTTGAACCTCCTTTTTTGTGAATTGAATCTGTTGTCTAGGTGTCATGAGTAAGATCAGTGCACAGGCTCTAGAGAGTTAATTGTGTGTCTCATGCATTCTCCTCACTTTGTACCAGAGCAGTTGCTATGCCTTGGAGAATACTTAATTTATTTATTTTTGGTCTAGCTCAAGAAACAGCTACTAGAAGAAAAAGAAGTCTCCCTTAAACTTCTGAGGACTGAGCTTGAAGAGGAACACACCAGGTCTATGATAGCAGCAAAGAAGCAGTGGCTGGAAGAAAAAGAACAGCAGGTTCAAGAGGAAGTTGCATTAGCCAGAGTTCACTGGGAAAAGGAAGAAAAAGAGGTGTGGAACTTAGCTTAGGGAAATTCAGGTTTTTTTGTTGTTTTGTTGTTTATTTTCAGAAACAGAAGTTTATGTGCTGTTATTCTGCCATTGGAAGGGGCTGTTAAGCATCTGTCATTTTTAAAAGCCTCTGAAGAAATCATTAGGTATCATACATGTTTCAGATTTTTAAAAAAACCCAAAACCTAGATCTTGCAAAGTGACAAACAGAATACACTGAATGTCACAGCTGGAAATGTGCTGGAGTGTTCCACCCTGGTGCTTGAGTGAGTGGTTGTGCTTTCTGTTGTTTCACTCGGGTGTCTGTAAAAGTCCTTTGTGTCTCCTCTCCCATAGAAGAAAGCTCTGATGAGTCACCAAACTCTCTCCTCTCTGTGCATGGTTTTGTTCTTCTCCTGTTAAGGAAGATCACTGGTGTGAACAGTGTTTCATTTGCCAAACACCAGTGAAATCTGTTTATTTGGACACTGGGGAGATTTTCTTAAAAAATATTTTTTTCCTTAGAATAAAGAACAAGTCTTTGCCAAACTAGAAAGAGAATGGCAAAATAGGCTGGAAGAAACGAGAAGAACGGTAGTTGAATGTAATGACTGCAGCTGCCAAACTGGCCAAGGTGTGGGTGAAGTTTCAGCTAAAGGGTTAGAAGGGACTGTGGAAGACCAGAGGCTGCAGATCCAGAAGGCTCTGAAAGAAAATACAGCCTCTGAAGAGGCCTTAAAAGAGTTTGAATTAGAACTGGAAAATAGATACTGTAAAAATCTTGCTAGCCAGGTAACAAATAATTGTTCTGTCTGCCTGGAGTCTGTGAAACTGCTGTGTCCAATTAAGTCACCTAAAAAAAAAGAAAGTAGACTCTTCCATTAACTTCCTCTTAAGCTTATTGGTTGATATTTGCTATATTAGATATGGAGTTTTTCTAAAAGTTCTGAAAGAACTGTAGCATGTAGCTTCTTTTTCACACTGTTAAACAAGTTTTGCAGGAGTTTTGAACAGAACTGAGCAACACTGACTTAGATTTTATACCATTTTGTTAAAAGTAAATTTAGCATTTGTAATTTTGGCATCATTTTTGCATCAAGAAGTGCATCAAATGCTGCTGGTCTGATTCTTTTAATTTCAGTAAACATAGGCAATCCATAGTGAAGTCTGTTCTTGCACTGTTACATGAAAGTAATAATAGAAAAACCTTTATTCAGTGTACCTACCTACCTACTGAAGTAGGTTTTTTATCTGTTTAAAGGTAGATGCAGCTTTAACCCAAGCTCATGCCAAGTGGCTGCAAGAGTACAATCTAAATCTAAAGACAGAACAAGAAAAATGGGAAAAAGAGCACCAAAAGACTACAGCAAAGCAGGTAGCCTAAAATCCTACTGTATGTGTATTGAAAAACAGTTAAGTCTTCCAAGTCCCATATATTACCGAGGCATGAAAGTAGACACAGGCACAGGGAATCACTAAGGAAAGATGTTTCTTGTGTAGTCTGGTCCACATCCATTTTTTTGCCTATGTAGGTTTAATTTTTATTAAATAAATTGAAAATATCTCCAATAGATTTATGATGACTCAGAGTTATATTTTGTGTATATAAATGAGTGTGTTTTATATTTGCCAGTTAGCCCTGGTCCTCTCAGCTGCTGAGGAGAAGTGGAAGAAAGAATATGAAAGTACAGAGAGATCTGGACCAAGAATGAAAGAACTTGAAGAAAAGATAATTTCTCTGAGGAAGGAATTGGAGCTAAAGAAAGAGGAAATCCCTGCAGCTGTCAAAGCAGAACTTGCAAAAGCCCGTGTCCAGTGGAACAAAGAAAAGCAAGAAGAAATTCTGCAGATACAAGAGCAAAATGAGAGAGACTACCGATCGTTCTTAGATGATCACAGAAACAGAATTAAAGAGGTCCTTGCAACAGCAAAGGAGGATCTTGCAAAGCAGAAGAATGATCTCTCCATTCAGAAAGAAGCAGAAATAAAGATGTTACTAGAACAAAAGCAGCGAGAATGGGAGGCTCAGGAAGCCAAGAGACTGCAGGATGAAATTAATCGATATGAGGAGAAGACTCTGGTTGAGCTGGAGTATTTGCTGAGTGAAATTCATGAAGAACTAGTCAAGTGCACACATAGTAAACATTCTTGGAAGGACAAGTGCTTTGACTCTTACGGTCAATTAAACAGTCAAGGCAAAGACAAACTGAAGGCTTGTTTACAAAAGGCCTATAGAAGCACAGTTTGCACAATTCTGGAAAAGAAAGAGCGAGAATGGAAAGAGGTAATATTTCTGTAAATTATAACTGCCAATCAGAAAAGGGATTTGAGAAGTCAGTCAGGCCTGTTTTTTGCCCATGAAATAGCCACGTAATTGTGAGAAATAGAATATTCAACATTTGTGTTCATTGATAAGAGTACTCTAAAACTAAAAGAAGGGTAAATCTACCATTAGCAAATGAAAAGGGCAAGGATGAGTATAGCTTTAACATCTTCAATTTTAAAGAAGAGAAAGGTTAGGAATGTCACTTATGCAAAGACTCGTAAACTAAGGAGACTCATCCACCTGCTTAAGGCTATTCGTCTGTTGAAAGCTCCTTGTGATCTCTTAGATGGGCTCTAATGACAGAATCCACCTCAAACGTTTGCATAGCTGCAAAATCTGGTTTGCAGTGGTGATTGGATAGTGATTGTGGATCATGTTACACTTTTTCTTCCTCCTTTTTACACAAATAAAGATGAAAACAGTAAATCCTTTTTGCAAATTGCCTGCAATAGGTCAGTTTGTCAGTTACTCAGTTCTGTCTTGGGAATAAGATTCTTGCCTATTTTATTGTGCCTCTAGGAAATCTTTTTCAGTGTGCCTGCCCAAATGAGAAAAGATGTCCTACCCTCCTCTGGAGGAGTTTGTGGGGCTAAGTCAAATTGTGTCCAAAAGCCTTTGTTTCTGTTGTTTTAGCAGATTCCTCTTCTTGCAGTGCTTATGCTTGTAATAAGTTTTTTGTTATGGGGAGCATCACACTGGAAATGCCATTGCCACCCAGCATTTAGTAGCTGGGGAATGATCCAAGAATAGGACAGAGAAAATGTCTTGTTTTTCAAGAGAAGATGGGATGTTGCCATTTCTTTCTGTTCAGCAAGTGGGCCTTAAATGTTTTCGTGTCACAAGTCATATCCACAATGGTAAAGAGAATTGGAAGCTTTTTTCCTGTGCTTTATGCACCTTCTGCAGTGGGAATGAAATGTCTCTTGGTAAACTGTTTAATATGCCTTTGAACCTCAAAACATTGGTTAGCTTGAACCACTTTATCTAGTGAAGTCTTTTTAATTTCCTGGTAATGTCCTCTCTCTTTAAAAAGCAAGTTATGTTCAACTATTTGAAGACGACATGTAGTTCTGCAATGTTAAGGGCTATTGACATTTCCAAATAATACTGCAGATATTCAGGCACTGCTATTGCAATGATTTATACTAAGTAAAACTTGTGTATCATAGAATAGATGTTTTCTTCACCATTGGACTTGTAATCTGTGGTTCTACTGCAGGTTTAAAGTACCTGTGTTAAAATTACTGAAGTTACTTGGTGGCTGGGGTTGACTGTGGTGTGGAACACTTTTTTTGCTCTGTGTTGGGATTTCAGGAAGTGTTTTTCAATTGCAGAAATATGAAGAGCTAGTGAGTAACACAAATAAAGAATCATACCCTTACCTGCAACACAGTGCAGGAGACACTGGGGATGTGGCAGCATCTCCTGTGTGCAGTGTTGGACACCAAGCAGAAGGACAAAGGAAACTGAGGAGAGAGACACCCTTGCAGGAAGCTGGAACAGACAAAGGTATTGGGTTTGATCTTAGTCTGGCAGATTGCATATGATCAAATTAAGCTTATTAGTAGCAGTCTTTAATAGTCAGTGTCCTATTGATGACCCCAATGCAAAGTTAGTTAATTAGTGAATGTTTGGGTGATAGAGAAAGATAGAGTTCTTCTGACTGTAAGGTGGTTTAATATTGCATAAACTAAGTTAAAGTTACAAACTGCAATGAATGGTACTGGTCTTCTGTTTACTGATTTAGTGCTAGGCCTCATTTTATCAAATGCTAGTAGCTTTCTGCTTTTTAAAGCCATTCTCCAGGAGGAAAGAAATAGCTGTCTCATCTGCTAGAGGTTTATGTATTCTTAGGGGGCTGTTACCACTAAAACCTTGGGAGTATATAACAGTTCATATGCAAGGCAGTGTTGTCCATGATATGCAGGGCATGGTCCAAACTGTGTCTTGTAAATGGGTAATACTAAATTGGAGCTTTGAAGGTTGAATTATACTACTTACCCTTGACATTACACAAGACAAGGAATTCTGCATTCATGTAAGAGATACTATTGTGTCAAGAACTTGCTTGACCTGGCATGGTAGTCTTTTCTGGTTCTTCTAGTCAAGAATGTAGTTGAAAAAAGTGTGAATTCCTGGGTGGTGTTTCTCTCTTTTTTTTTTTTTTTTTTTTTGTTTTTGGTTTTTCCCCTTCTTCCCTTTCCCCGCACTCCCTGTGCCCTGTATGTACTTTAGCACTGTAGCTCTTCCCAAGGCTGTCACATGTACTATGGCAAAACTGGGGACAGTGTAGATGGGAAAAACTTCACGGGAGGGGAAGATCTCCCTGGGGCTTTCTGTTTAGTTTGAGTTCTTATGCAACTGAAAAACATAAAGCAGCAAAACCCAAGAGAGTTTTTGGCTCCCTGCCTGTAGTGTGGCTTGAATTCCTCAGCACCAACATAACAAACGGTCTGTGAACACAGAACAATACCAGCGCTGCGGTGCTCCTGGCTCTAGAGCGCCCTGGCCTGGCCGTGGGGAGCAGCCGTCGCTCTCCTGGAAGGAGCCCAGTCTTTGTGTATCCCTTAACCAGACTCAGACGCGTGTGAGGCTTTCCAGCTGGGGCAGTTTCCTTCAGCTGACTTCAAAAGACCCTGCTTGGCTGTTGTTTTCTTAAAAAGCAGATACTAAAAAAATTTTAAAAGCATTTAACCTGCAAGTCTTTTTGCTGACTGCAGAACTACGATCATCGCTGATGGGAGTGCATTGAGGCTGTGAGGGCTCTATGAGTTGATAGATGCTGTTGCACCTTCTGGAACAGGGTGGCAGCCTCTTGTGATTAATTTAATTGAGCTGAAACGTTATATGCTTTCCAGTGAGAGGAGGACTAAGTAGAACACTGAAAATAGGTTGGGCTTGATTCTTTTTTTGGTCCCATGTTGATGTATAACTTTTAGCAATTACCGTTGCAAGTCAGAAATGTACTAAAAGGAACCTTGGGTCTCAGGAAGATTTGTGCAGCAAACACTGCTGCCAGGAGCTTGAAAAAAGAGAGGCTGTGTGCCAGGACTTGAAAAGAGAGCTAGAGATGTCCCACAGACATCTTCAGCTTGCTGTGAAGGAACATGGAGCTAAGTCAGAGCAAATCCAAGGTTAGGATTGTTAGTCACCTAAAGACAACTTTGATTCCCTCATCTGTTGCATCTTTTAGTTTTCAGTGGATACTGGGATTTTGGTTATTAACCTCAAAACAAACCAAAAAACCCCTCACCACAACAAACCAACAAAAACAACCAAGTTTTATCTTGTATCTTTCTATCTCAAAGGCACAATTGCTAACCCAGAAATTAATAATTCTTTCTCAATGTTTGTCAAAACAATCCTTGCTATTTTTTTATCCTGTCCTTTCTCTACAAGTACACTTGATGTCTCAGTTTTGTGTTAGTAATGGCATATGGAGGCTTTAAGCTTATTAAATTACTATATGAGATGACTTTTCTATTCAGACTTCACTGAAGTGCATTGGGATCGATTCCTGTTGCTTGTTACTGCTACAGCTGTACTGCAACTGATGATGCTTTGGGACACAGAGCTCTGGTACCAGAGGCAGCAGTTATTACATAAACATCTCTTGAACTCGAATTTAGAGAAATGCAGTGAATTATGGTTCATTTTTTTTAATAGAAAATGAGAAGGTTCTAGGAGTTCTAATTGGAGAAGACTCTGAGATGAAGACTAAACTGAAAGACCAGGGATCACCACAAAGGTATTTAAAAAACCGAACAAGATGATTTCTTATTTTGGTAAGATAAAAGTTGCTTTTTTTGTGCAATGTGATGTGTATGCATTTCAGGTTACTGTCAAGGGGAGGCATCTCAAACCCCTGTGCATCCTCTGACTCTGTGAAAGGTCTGGAAGAAATGCGTGCTCACTATATTAAAGCCGTGAGCAAGATTAAGTGTAAGTACTAAAGTCTTAGCTAAAATTTTAGTGGAGGAAAATATATTACTTTGTTGCTTCTTCCTTCAGCCAGCTTGGACAGGAATCTGAAAACCAAATCACATGAGAAGTAAATTTTTCCATCTTACTAGAATGACTGTGAGAAATGGGATTGTCACCCTGAATTCAACATGTAATTGTGATGGGTGAAATGTTGTTATACCATCATTGCCTTGTTGCACTGAATTATGTCCTTTAATGTGGTAAAGTATATTTTGAGAACTGATTTTGTCTCTCCAGAAAAAAACCTAGCTAGCCTGCAGCTTGTCCTGAGAGACAATCTGCTTTTCTCTTGTGCTGTTTTCTGCCTTCTGCTTGGTCAGCAACCTCCGGCTGAGGAGAACGGATTAAGTGTAGCACCTAGTCTTACCTGAGTGCAGCAGGTCCCCAAATTCCAGCTGCGTCGTCATTGAAAAGTTTCTAGGCCCCTATTTTACCAGCCAACATTCCTCTCAAATCCCTGCGCCTGGTGTTTTCTATTGCTGCTTAAGATGCAGAATCAGACAACTGAATTCCTTTCTGATGCTTCATATTGACCTGCTGTGGTTTGCCCACAGGCATTCTTCCAGTAGGCAACACGTGGCATGAGGATTTGGTGGAATGTTGGCAGGTAAATCCATGCCCTTGCTGACTTGTTCCAAGACTGCTAGACAGTCCCAGTTTGTGATGTTGGCTTTTTCCCCACGCTGGGGCAAAACTGGTACTAATGAAGTGTGTTTGTAGGCGATATGCTTTGTTATATCCGTGAAAGTAAGGAACGAGCTGCTGAAATGATTAAAGTGGAGGTTTTAAGAGAGCGCCAAGAGACAGCACGGAAAATGCGCAAATACTACTTGACCTGCCTTCAGCAGCTGCTCACTGATAATGGCAAGCATGAAGGGTAAGTTCAAGTATGTTTGGAAATGACTGTTGGCTTTGCAGAAGAGGTGTGTGGATGTTAGTCTGGTGTTTGTCCACCTTGGAGCAAACAATGCCTGAAGCCTTGCCAGTGTGCGCGTGTTGGCGCCGGGTCACTGCCGAGCTGCCTGGCACTTTGTCCTTTCAGTATTCTCTGACTCTCAGTAACTTTGCCTTGAAGTAGAATGTAGAGTTGAAATACCCTTAAACATGGTTTTGTTTTGGTCTTTTCCGCATGTTCTTCAATTCTTGACAGAGCTGAAAAGAAAATAATGAACGCTGCCAGTAAACTTGCTACAATGGCTAAAGGACTCGAAACGCCTCTTCGGCACATTCCCCAGCGCAAAGCTTCCCGCTCAGGTGTGCTGGGTTACTGATTTAATGCATGTAGTAATGAAAATGCTTTTCTTCCAGTATTAATATTATTTCAATTATCTATCTCTTTCTCTCCTCTCCTAGCTCTACATTTAAATTCTGATCCTGGAGCTGAGTGCTCCAAAAGAGACTGTGTGCTTCGGACTAGGTCACACTGTATGGAAAGCAAATCATGTAGTGAAAGCAGCACTGAAAAAGCCACTGATAAAGTTGTCCAGAAGTGTGTTCCACGTGACTTGAGACAGCAGTTTGATGCCACACAGACCAAAACTCCACATGTGCTTTGTGAAACAGTGACTTCAGATATTCAGAACAGGAATAATTCTAAGAATTTGGATGGTGCTTCTAGAGATGTTCTACCAGAGTGTTATCTAAATGAAGATGGAAGAAGAGAAAAATATGGCCCTATTGTAAAGGTAGACAAAGGACCTTTGTGTGCTGCGAGTAATGACGATGCTCCTCCATCTGCTGGTCAGGTAACACTGCAAAATATGCAAGTACCCAGTGTTACAAATGGCCACATCAGCGCTGGGGCATCTCATCATATGCTTAAGAGCAAGAATGGAAGAACAGGCTTGAAAGGGGATAAATGTATCCAATCATGTGGAAAATGGAAAACTAAGTCTAAGCGAACTCAAGAATTTCATTTTAAAGACACTCCAGAAAGAGATGAAGGAAGCAGCAGTGAATGGAGTTCTGAGAATGGAAGCTTGCGTCTGGATTGTGGTGAAATGCCTCTCTTGTATCCCCCACAAAAAGCCAATACTAATGTTCAAGCACAGACTGTGTACTGTGAAGAGTTTCCTCACATCAGGTCATTTTCTGCTGCAGATGAAAATGTTACTTCTTGGAGAGACATTTCTAGTGGTAATGACAAGATTCGCAGTACAAAAAGCAGCACAAAAGTTTACAGTAGAGACCAGCAGATAACAAACCCAGAGCATACTTCATTCCTCAACTCCAACAAATCAAATTCAGCTGTCCCACAACTCAGTGCATCATCAGATTTAAATGTAGGAAAATGCTGCAACAAATGCTTGGAGAAAAATGGTGTGGGGTCTCCAGTTTCATCAGCAAGATAGTGTTTTTTAATTAGCCCACTTTCTAACTTGAACCAATACCAGCAGTCCTTGTATGGAGGAAAATATTAACTTGATGTTTAAATAAAAGTGTGATGATTGAGGAAAATCTCTTCTACTGTGTCCATTTCGTGATCAATGTTAAACAAATGTTATCAAGTTACTTGAAATATTAATGCAGACTTTTGTTTACCTTTGTAATAACTCTTTCATAAATGTTTATAGTGCACTAGATACAAATTTGTTGAATTTATTAAATATAATCTATTTTTATATTCAATTTAGCTTGCAGTGCAGTGTTTATCTAAAACCAAGCTACTGTAACTTGTGGTCATTTTTTTAAATGGTTATCAAAATTCCTTCAGAGTGTAATGAGAGATGTTTTGGGATTTGTTTGAAGTTAGTATTTTAATTGACTTTTCCATTTTGAAGGACCTCCTGTAAGCCTCTGTTTGTGTTCCCACAACAGAAGCAAATATGCTTGCATTTTTTCATTAAATTATCATAACAAATCACGTTTCAATTATTCTTCCCTTTGATACAGGAAAATATAGCTCATACTGGGCATAAGGAAGGTATCAATTAGAATGACAGTGTTCTGTAGGTGTTTCTTAAATAATAGAGGTTATCAAGGTGAACCAAAGATGTAGTAATTTGCCCTCCTGAAGCTTAGAAATCTCCTATTTTAAAGAGAATTGCAAAATGTATCTTTTTTCCTCCACTGTGTCCTTTCCTTGGGCCGGCATTTCATTTCTAGTGATCCTGTGAGGAGCAGAGCATTTTGCTGCTGGCTTACACAGGGAGTGATTAAATCATACTTGTTGCAATTAATAGTTATGGGCCAGCAATTCTCAGCCACAGTAATATGGGCGTTCTAAGCAAAGAGGCTTTGCTTGCTGTTGTTCTGTGATATTAGAAGAAGAAAAAAGTCTGTTCTCTCAAAGATGTTCAGTATGCCTTTCATATCTAATATTAAACTGCTGTAAGGTTGCTGTAAGGTTATTTGGTCTTTTGGAGTTGAACATCACAGTTCCCTTTGAGAGTCTTTTGAGTTTTAAGAGGAAAATGGTACAGAATCTGAAGACAAATGTGTTTAACTTCCTTTACAAAAATGTCCTGCATGTTTATATTCTAGGCCAACTGGCCAGGCAGAATGCATTACAGCTCTTGGTACGCAGGCCTGGGTTGTGACTTGAGACTCTCACAGGCGCTCTGACCAGAGACTTCTGAATTTCTTGGTGGCCTTTCATGTTGCCCATAAATCCAACCCCACTTCCTCTTTGGTGAGGTGGGGTTTGTCATCGTCAGTGGGAGCACACTGAGGCCATGAGAGACCACTGGTGCCTAAACAAACACGAGCCGTGGTTAAGTTCAAGGGCCAAATTCCGAGCTCTTAGCTGAGGAAATAGCTGTGGCCTTGTCTGCAAAGGAAAGTTTTTACTAGTTGTCCTGTAAGCCCCAAGTGGAGGCTTTTTTTCTTTTTTTTTTCAATGATGAGTGGCTATTTCTGGTTAGCTTAAACATTTTCCCAAGTTCCACAAGGTAAAAGAGAAGCAGATTTAGTCCTGTGTGAGAGGTACCTATACAAGTGTTTAAGCCAATACATCAGATGAATTCAATCCTTGGGTGAGTTCAGAAACCTTCCCAGATGAAGAATGGATCTGTAAAAGTAAACATGCAGCTATTCCGTAGGACATCCCTGATCATACAGACAGCAGCTGAGGGCCCATCATCTCATCGCTGTGGACCGAATGGAACTTTTCCAAATGTTCCATCTGAGGTGGGTTCAAGAGCTTTTCTGTTGTTGCTCCCCCAAATGCCACACTTAGTGACAATGTGCAAACTGCTTTCAAAATTCTAAAATGTAACTTTTTGCAACACATTTATTTCTGTTGCTTTGTTCAGTGTTGTGTGCATAACTCTTACTGTCAGTTTCCACAGCTTTTAACAAATTGCCTGTGTTTCAAAGCTCAGAGGTTTCAATGCAGAGTGAAGTATTTACTGATCCTACATATTTAATTTAGAAGCTGGGGCCACACTGATCAGGAGGGACCTTCCACATGACTGACTGCTCTTGTCTTGGTGTTTCAGTTGTGTCGTATTGGGCAACTTCAGTGACCAAAACTGAAATGTATGTGAGAATGTGAAGGTAGGTAAAGATTCAGTTAAATCCTTGCTCACCTAATGTTTACTATGTCCTATTGCAGTGACAACTCTAGAGAGGACCACAGCTGCCAAGGAGATTTTAAATTATCCTTAATGAAAATCAGCTGTAGAGGCCTGGAGGGAGGATCTACATCCAAACAGCAGCAATCATTCCCTGGTGAGTAAAGTTTAAGGTGCGAGATGATCCTTAGGCCAAGAATCCACAGCTCCTAGTCAAAGTGTTCCTCCTCCTTCCAACGTCAGTAGGAAAGAATGAAGCAATAACAGAGTAGCATAGGGGGTGGCAACTCCTGAAATTGGACAGCTGACACCAGTCGGAAAGGGGGATGTAGTATTGCAGTCCGTGTGCTTAGACTTGGATAGTTGAGCCAAGATCGTAATAGAGTCACTAAATTAATCTCTTAGAATAAGCCTGTCATGTATTTTCACCCACAGGGTTATATGGCTGAAAGAACTTACCTACTTTATTCAAGAACTCATTACCTGCTGTTACGACTATTTGATTCAGATGATCCTTTTTTTAATACTGTGTTCATGCTGTAGGAGCTAGATCAAATTTTATTCTAGTAATGCTGTAGTTCAGCACTATTTAGCTTAAACTTTGTTTAACAATACCCCCAAAGTGGCAGAATGCAGTGGTATTCTTTGCTGTATTTTTGTTCACTATATTTTCTTTAGCTGATTTATCTTGCAGGTATAATATAGGACAGCAAATGATAAATTGAAAAAAATTAGACCCAACAGTCTTGGTCCTACCATGCTTGATAATTCTCAGTCTGGTTCAACCAGTTGTCTGTTCTGCAGAATTACTACAATCTTTGCAAATACTCTGTCAGGTTGTAAAAGCCTTTAAGACTGCTGTGATTAAAGTCAAGCTCCCTAAGTGAAACCTGTGGATATGCAACTAAGGAGAGCTCTGGCTTGCTTGCATTCCCAGGCTTTACTTTACACCTTTGTAATTTCATATCTTGTTTGCCCCTTACCTCTTACTTTACTTTGTAGCTGGTACTTTTCTCTGAGGTTTGAAGATCTACTTACTACTGTATCATGTCCCTTTTCCCATAAAATCTCAAGCTGGGTATACTTCCCAGAAGTATTGAGATGCACAGTCACATATATATATTTCAGTCATTCATCCTTAAAATTTGCTGTCAAAGCTATTCTTCTGCTGTTGGAACTCCGTTCTCATGTTTCCCTTTGTTCTGTGGGAGTTGCTAAGATTTCCCATTGAAATTTATTTTTCTCTTTTGTGCAGATTCACTGTGCAGTCCTGTCTCCCACAGTGTGGATGGCTTACAATGGAGACGATGGCAACCTGGCAGTGATACAGGAGCACATTACTTGCAGCTGTAGTGAGATCTCACCCAGCATTCTGCACAGTACTTTGCACTTCCATATTAATCATGCTCCTCTCTGTTCTTCTTGCTTGGGTAAATATTTCACTCTTGTGTCGACTTGGCCAGTGATCTGTGTGAGAACCAAGGTTCTTCGTTTCCTTCTTGTACATGCTTACCTACCAAGCGAGCTTTTGAGCCCAGTGCCTTTTTCACACTTGATAAAATGAGTCTGTTTCCATCATGTAGCATTGCTTCTTTGTAAATCTAAATACAAGTAAAGAAATCCATGTCTATTGCCAAATGTTCTGGCTGAATGCCATCCCTGGTGTTCTGGCTCCATCCAGATGATGAATGTTCCCTGTCAGCCTGCAGCCTAGTGAGAGGGGACAATGGTACAGAAATACTGTAATTATCTAATCAACTTTGCTTAGGATGTTAAGCAAATGCAATTCTTTAATACTCTGGCTTTACTATAGCTGTTAATTACTATGTGCAAATGCAATTTGTACAGCAAAACCGAGTAGGGGAAACGTTCACTTTTAAGTTACTTTACTCCCCTCTAGTGGTCTTATACCACACGTACGTTTATGTAACACTTCATCACCATACATTTAAGGATAGTGTTAGTATTCTGTAAAAACCAAAAGTCTTCTCCTAACTTCTCCTTCCTTCTGCTCCTCTTCTTTTTCTATGGAGAAACCACTTCAGGGATTGGGATTCTTGCCAGTGTAACTCTCTAAGTGAAACTATTCTTTATATGTTGACTAATTAAAGGCCAAACTGTACCCCCAGCTTTAAAATCCATACGTGCAAAAAATCTTAAAGCTATGTAGTAAACGTTTATTTTCTGTGCCCTCAAAGGTGTTCACAGGGGGTGTTGGTGTCAGTGTCATAGTGACAAACTGCAGCCAGGGCTGTAGAAACGCCAGCAGAACCCAGTCCTAGCTGCAGTGCTGCTCTGTTTGTTCTGTGGCACGTGCCAGGTTTTGGTGCGTGTCTAACAGTGCTGGGGCCTGTGCAAGTTGTGGGACATAAGGAGACTGTCAGATGACTGGGTTCCTCCTTTAAACTTGCCAGTTGGCCATTTTGTGCACTACACAGCTTTCATGAGGTGGAAAACAGGCAAGAACCTATAGGATCAGAATGGAAACTTCTTTTCCAGTATATCCCTGGTTTGTTGCTCAAGTTACTGATGTTGTAATACAGGTGTGCAGAACAAGCTACGTTTAGAAATAGTTAATGGGTAAGTCCTTGGCTAACTTTTTCTTTGCTTCCTGCAGTCTGTATTTTAAACAGAAATGACTTGCTAATGTCCTTGGAGAAGATAGAGTAACTAGTAAGAAGCTTATCATCTGTTTCTGCTTAGACAGAGTGTATAAAGAAAAATGTAGATAGAGTATTCACTTTTCAGAAGTTAGTTGCTCTTTTCAAACTTCCCACTAGAAACATTCCCATTTTCTTCTAGAATGTTTGGACTAATATTTTGAAGAAAATAAAGGGGAATAAAAGGAGTATAGGGTCAATAAAGAAAATGTTAAGAATTTTCCATTTGAAAAAATACAGTTCTCCTAAAATACTTCACAGAATTGTGTTTGTCGTGATATTTAGTTGTGGGAGAAAAATGGAAACATTCCAAGAATCAAAACGTTTTAACACTCTTTGACTGGAACCTTTTGTTTTAAAATGAGTCTTGGTTTGTAAACTTTTGCAGCTCTAAAAAGTCAAAATTGAAACGAAACCGTTTAGGAGATCCAAATCCGGCCTTTTTTCCACATGATTTTTCTTTTGTGGAAAACTTAAGTATCTCAGTTTCCTTCCAAACTGGAAGGAAACCAAATGTGAAAAGTAAAATCCTTCATAAAACGTAACTCCTGTCTTCCTGCAGTGCTCTTACAAGAGATTATTTGCCTGTGTCAGCGATGCGTGCTACAATAACCAATAGCTGGGGAAACTATTTCCTACACTTCTCGAGATTGTTCCCTTTAGGTCATTAGCAGATAGTTCTAATAAACATGAGCTGAGCCAGTAGAGGCTTTGACTCTATTTATCATTGCGGATGTCTGAGCAGTCCCTGTGGGAAGCTGTGACCAATTCATCAGCCAGGGAGTTTAACTTGTTCTTAACTCTTCTCGTGAACAGCAGTGTCAACAGTCAAACTAAATCAAAATCATTCGCATGTACACGTGTAGGAAGCAGGTAAGACATGTAATGTTGAAATAAAATCATCTGTATAGCTGTAAAAAGCACACAGGCAGGCAGCTGGTGCAGAAGTTTCTTTACTCAATGAGTTGGCAGGCCCTGCCTTGGGGTGTGTGGGCCTGAGCAGGGCAGGATCTGCTGCTGCTTGGGCACCCTGCCGGACACCTGGCAATTCTGCAGGTGCGACCAACCCAGCACTGCTACTCCAGCACTGCATGTGGGCACTGCGGCTGAGAGCTGACACGAGTTTTCCTGCCTCCTTTGGTGGTATTGCTGTTATTCTTTGTGGGTTCCATTTGTAAGCTCTCTGCATCGAGTCTGTGTAGGAGTCCCATAACCTTGCAATTCCAGGCATATGCTCCAGTACCTTCCTCCAAGGAGCAGATGTAGTTATTTAAGAGCTTAACACAGCTTAACACATGAGTCAAAGTAGGACTGCTGGGTTCTTGTGCTTAGGGGAACAGGGAAATTGGTCAGTATGAATTCAGACTCAATGACCGTAGGCTTCTGAAACAGAAAATCTATTGAAACACTGTGCCCCAGCAGAAGTATCAGAGAGGAAGTGATTGAATAGATTCCAGTGTGATCGTGGTGCCCCTGTTTGTCAGAGCATGGAATCACAGGGTGGTTGAGGTTCGCAAGGAGCTCCGGAAGTCATCTGGTCCCACACGCTCTGAATAAGCAGGGTTACCTAGAGCCAGTTGCCCAGGATTTGGAATATTTCCAAGGATGGAGATTCCACAATCTCTATGGCACAACCTGTTCCAGTGCTCAGTCACCTTCACAAAACTCTGATGTAATTGATAAATACTTGCTGAAATCCCTAATAATGAGACGCATTCTGCCACCCTTTAATTATTCTCTATCCTTTTTGTAGTTGGAGAAGAATGAGACTGTTTATAAGGAAAAAAGGTCTTAAAATGACTGTGCAAGTGGCCATATCCAAAAGCTGTAAGATTCTGTTATGGCAAATGAAGTTCTGGAGTCATCCAAGAGATGGGCTATTTGCTGCACATGTTTCTGCCTCGCTGTCTGAGTGTCTTTCCAGTGCTGCTGCAGTTTGCCTAGACCTGGTGTCAGAGGCAGTGGCCAGTTGTCTGGAGATTGCTTTCTGTCCTGTTCACACACTGCAATAGGCCAGTCTTACTTGGGCTTTCTGAGAGCTGCTGGAGCATGAGCAACCTTATAAATTAAATCACCACACTGTCTGCAGAATGCTTTCTTGCAGAAGTGCTGGCAACTGTGGAACCTATTTTGCTGATCATCTGAAGAACAGCAACTTCTGCACCTGGCAGCTGTCAGACAGGGTGTTCTTGCCACACAGCTGTGTGCTGATAGCTCAGAGTGGGGCTGAACAGTGCAGATTCCGATGGGTTTATAGCTGGGATTTGCAGATTAACACTCTGTTGTACTCTGCAGCATCTTCCTGGGCTAAATCCTACCTGCATTCTTCGTGAATGGAAGGAGTTCCTCAGGCTTTCTTTCTACTCTGGTCCTTCAATCACAGTTAAGCAAATTTAGTTCCAATGCATTAGAAGAGCTCTCTTTTCCTGAATGACATTTGGTTAAGCACAGAACTAACGTTTCCCGTATTATGGGTGTAGCCAGTGGCATAATTGATAATACTAAATTTAAAATGTTTAAATTTTATTCTTTCCTTTTCTTTATTTTTTACTTGCAAATGGCATTATACAGTTTTTGACTGCAAGAAGGGGAAGGACAGCTTGTGAAACTAACCTGTCAAAACACGGTAAGTAGCTACCAGGGTTGCCTAAGTCAACCACCCTTAAAATGGAGTTTGTGATAGGGGGAAAGGTGGAAACTAAACAAAAAAATAACACAGAAAATACCAGTTAGGTTTTATATGCTGAGATGCCCTAGAAGAAACAACTTTTTTTCAGGATTCCATGGGGAATGACTGTTTTTGGCACATGCACATAAGTGATCTGCTGAACTGATATAATGGTACAGTTGTTTTTATAACACATTCAGCTCTGAATTTGACACTCTTTAACATGTGTATTAGAGCACGATACATATGTGAATTCTGAAGACTTATTTTTTACAAGTTCGAGTAAATTCAAAAAGCAGTTTTTTCTTGGTTTAGAGAACACTTCTGGAATTTCGCTTTGTATTTTCACTGTGCAGGACTCTGAATATTTAGTCAGCAAGACTGCAGAGGCTTTTTGTTGTTTCACTGTTTGTGACAAAACTGCAGGTAGGTAAAGAGCCTCGTGTACAGACCAATGAATGCAGAGGATTGCATGCTTTGAAAAGGAGGAAAGACTTTGTAGCCAACTGAATGGAAGGAATTGTTTCCAGTTCTCCATAAAGCTTTAAAATCCATGTAATAGGCTCTTTTCAGAAATTTCCCTGCTCTAGCTTAGCTTAACTGATGGAATAGTGTTCACCACACCGCAGTCAGGGCAGGCTCTGAACTCCACTGAAATAAATGGAGAGGAAAAAAAATTATCTTGGGCTTGGACTAGGCTTGCAGTGCCAAAGGAAGCTTCTCCAGATCATTGCAGAGCAGGGAAACTCTGTTTTCCCAATAGTTTATCATAAAATGTGTCCAGACTGGAGCCTCTGAAAGATTTCCTTATCTTGAAAAGGCACCATGAATCTCCTTATTTACATCATCCACTTTTCATCCATAAAATTACACTTCCTTCCTTTTACTGATGAACAGGAGTGGGAAAAGTCAGCCTTAATATATATCCATATATCTATAGATAGATAGATATAGATGTCCTTTTTCCCAAGCATCTTCTGTCAAGTATTTTTCCTTGGCTCTCCCTCATGGGTTTCAAATGACATTTCCTCTGCTGACTCTGTGCCTGTTCGACCTCTGTTCTTATTTGTCTGAAGTTATGTGGTATTTTTCTTGGTATTGAAAGGAGTTCACAAAGCTAGAAAAAGTGTTCGACATCTTTATTTCAAATTTGTAAAGTGTCAAAACTTGACTCTTTAAAAAAGAAATGTAGCAGCTCAATCTCTTCTGAACTCCACCCCATTCATCACAGTAACAGCAATTTTGGGTGGACCTGGTATTGATAATTCATAAACCATTGGGGACATTCTAGAGGCAATAATTCTGTTTTTTTAAAAAAAGCTTGTAAGATCTTTTTATTGTTGGAATTTCTCCCCCCATTTAAATATAATCTGAATAATTTGTACTAGAAACTAGTAAAAGTTACTCTCATTTCAAGTGTTCTAAGTAATAAATTTTAACTCTATCCCTGTATCTTAGTTTTCTCTGTAGGAGAGAAAAAAAGGGTTTTAAAACTCCAAAGAAACATACAAACCTTTCTTCCTGTCCCTTCTCATTCCCACTTTGAGCCACAGTATGTGGAATCTATTGCAACTTCCTCTTCAAATAGCTTTTACTTAATTTGGCTACTTGTAAAATGAATACTTTTTTAAATTAACGGCAATTTTTATTTCCTGTTTCCTTATAAAGAAAGGCAACTTGATTGTGTCATACAAAAATATCTATAAAGCATCTATATACTGCAAATCAATCAGTTTGCTGTGAGTCGAGCCAATACATAAATGAGAAGGGGCTAAAAATGAAGCAGAATACTCTGTAAGTTAATAGGAAGTTTCCTGCTGACGTCTGTAGGCTGAATTTACCCAAGTAACTGTAGTGGAAGTGCACAATGCAATATGTTAGAGATGTGTGTATTAATACATGGGTCATGTTCAATCCAGTGTGGTGTATAAAGACCTGGCATCTGATGGACATTTTGAGGCAATGAAGGCTGGCTGCTGAAACTTGTGAACCTGATAAAATAACGCCCCAGTGATCCTCAGTAAGTAAATTTTAATACTTTCAACAGACGAAGTGGGAGGGAAATCCCCAAATGATTTTATACCCGGTAAGAAATCACAGGCTCTAGATGAGGTTGTCTCAGTTTACTGGTATCTAGAAAACCTGAGGAAATGAAGTCAGCCTTTCGAAAGTTACTGAATAAAGGAAAGTGCAGATCAGAGCTGTTCTGAACTCTTTACTGGCCAGAGACTCATCCCTGTCCTCCGTGAGTCAGTGGTGCTCTTGCAGCGGCGGCCAACAGCACATGGGCTGTGTTATGGGAATGCAACCAGGCTGTGCAGGGAAGTGATTCTTTCCCTCTTTTGGTACTTTAGAAACTGCATCTGCAGTACTGTATCCAACTCTGGGCATCCTGGCACAAAAAACCCACACTCACCCCTAAGCCCCAAAGCCACTGACACCTGGAGCAAGCCTGGCAGAGGACACCAATGGTGAGGGGCTGAAGCAATGCTCTCAGAGCAGAGGGTTCGTCCAAACTTAAGAAGCACCGCTTAGGGAGGATCTTCCTGCTGTCTTCAGGGTATAGAGGAGATAGAGCCTGACTCCTCTGGGTCGTGAGCAGTGGTAGAATGAAGTGCAGGCACAAATTCTAGGAAGGGAAATTCCTGCTAAGTATTAAGGAAAATTTACCACAGCAAGGGCTGTGAAACAATGGAGTAGGTTACTTCAGAAAAGTGGAGTGTCCATCCTTGGAGATACTCAGAACTCATCTGGATAGAGCCTGAGCAGCCCATTCTTAATGGCTTAAGAGTCCTGCTCTGAACAGGAAACTGGACTGCATGACTTTCACAAGTCCCTTCCAATTTAAACTCATCATTGATTCTATGAGAGCTGTATACAATGCTCTCATAGTGTTATTTCTCAAAGGAAGGGCCTTGCGAATGGAATGTGGTGGGTTCAGAGTCTAATCCCTGGTCTCTTATTACCTATTTTATTATTTCAACTGCATCATGGGGCAACTCCCTATCAACCGAGACATCACATAGCCAGAGGAACACTAGGATGGAAAACAGAGGCAGAGACACCCAATCCCTTGCTGACAGTGTTTGAAGGAATGTAGGGCCTGATTCAGCTGTCTTTGTTGGAGTCAGTAGGGAGTTCTGCATAAATCAGAGTTACAAGAGGCTCTTGGTTACTGATTTCCACCCACTTGGAATGTATTAATTTGGATTAAAAGCTATATCCATTTTGCTCAATGTTTTAGCCTGAAAATTCACCCATCAGCTGGCATTTTATGCTAAGCCATGAAGGTTGTCTCACTTTGCTTCTGAGTTTACAGGTGGGATTTAAAAGGTCATTGGGAACAAATGTAAGACTGAGGAAGCTCGGCTTGCAACTGTTACTCTGGCAAAATTCCCATTAAATTTGACAGGGTTGTTAGCTGACAGAAAGTAGTAGTATATATATTTCTTTTTCTTGCACTAAGGGTGGATTAAAATTCTTATTTTTAAAGCAAAGAAGCAATTGCTATTGGTAAACTAGGTTTTTCTAGCAGTACACATAGAATTAAATATATCACTGTATATATAGTAGACTGGGATTAAAAATAAAATTCCACTGTATTTTAGTTGTATTTTTCCTCAACACTAGTCTTATTTCCCCTACCTGGAAGACAGAATGAAAGTCATAGTATTTCTTCTGGTTTAGTTCTCTTTTCTTCAGGACCCCCATGAATAATTCTGATAATGGCATCTGCCTCCAGCAAATGGAGATGCACGATAAGTTTCACCCTTACTGGGTAAGGATTGATTTAAAATGAGATCTAGTTTTAGAAAAGAAAACAACTATGAATGGGAAAAAGAACATTCCCTTCTCAATACTTTTTTTAGGAATGTCTGAATTAGGGCCTCTCTTGAGTTTCCCTGTACTTTCTTTGTCACTGATACTGAGGAATCCAGGTGTTTTAGAGGAGAAAGAACATTTGTTTCATTCAGATCTTAGTAAGGATAAATGTATGGTTTTTGGTGGGGTGATATAAAAGTTTGCCTTCTTCTTGTAAATTAAAGGTATCATTTTGTTTAGAAGAACATAAGATCTGTGCTAAAATTATTCCTTAGAGGCATAAATAGGAGAGATGTGTTCTGAATGTAGTAAAATGTAATAGGTTTATGCTCACTTAGGATACAACTGAGATAAAATATTGTAATTTCCACAGAAGTGCATAGGCCCCTAATGGCTGAGCCAAGAAAGAACTTCTTTTATTTCTTCTTATATTCCTTATATTACAGAAATATGACAACAACACTTTGCACGGTATCACAAATTACGGAATTATATGTTAACGTGAGTTGGATTTCCTTCTCCATCACTGTAAACTCTGCTGACACATGAAAACTTCGAATAAAACCATTTGTAAAAATTAAGTAAAAGTCTTGGGTGAAATATGTCCCCTAATCTATCATTAATGAATTCCAAAGCTACTTATCACAGCTTGTCTGACCAAACAGCATTAAGAAAAATGGGTGCTTCTTTTATTTTGAGTTACCTTTTATTTTATTCTATTTTTTTATATTTAAACCAGTTAATTGGTTGTCTGGATGTAATTACTGTTTGTGCTTGTAACGTACTTAAAAAAATACACACAGTAAAACTTTCCCACACTATTTGTTTTCATTGGCATAAAAAAGGCCCTCTTAATAAAGAAATATGTAAGATGGACATACTTATTTTGCTCACTTGGGTTAGAGTGAATTTACAGATTAAAAAAATGCAATTATGGCAAAAGTTCATACAAATTGAAATAAAGAAAAACTTTATGAAATGAGCTCCCGACTTATCACAGTACTTCCAGTAGTAAGATTTTTTTATTTGCAACAGTTCAAAACAGTTTGCCTGAAATATGACAACTTTGCTAACCATCCTTGAGGAGGAGAGGAGGGAGGTTTGAGTAAGAGGAAGAGGACTGCCAGCCAAAGGCCAGCAAGGAGGGAGACCAGTACTTTGCATCTCTGCTGCTGAGCACAAAGATCACTAGCACTGAAAATTTCACTTCAGGGTTTTTATGGAAACTGAGTAGCAGGACAAATAGGTACATCTCTGGAGATCCGTTACACGTTAATAATTTGGGCACTGTATAAAATGATTTATGTACATGATGGTGAGAAGCACAGGGGAGTGCACTAAGGCATGGTTAGCAAGTTGCCTGTCTTTTACTAGAGGAATGTACTGGACTTGATTTGAAGTGGGTGTATAGTTATGTAAATATTTAGGGTCATTGTTTCCCAGGTGATACCCAACTGTAAAGCATAGTCTATGTCTCTTCTATCATTCCCTCTTATAATCAATCTAGTGTAATTATCCTTCCCTGATTTTGGGCCCTGCCACCACAATCCATGCCGTCTACATCCTCCAAAATACAGCTCTAAGATCCTCAAAATCACCTGCAAGAATGAGCATTGTGAAAAAATAATTGCTTAAATGTTATGGAAAATTCCACTGTGCATGTAGCAATGATGTTATATATCTCGTTCTTGGAGTCTTTTTATTTTTGGGTTTGATTCCATGGTTTGATCAAGGAACTCAATTATCACGAGTTGCTGGATCTCGATTAATCTAAGAGTTCATCTTTCTGTTTGTCACAGGAAATGGTGATCTACTGGATCATCAGGATTGCTTCTTAGTTGCCTTGGCTTTTTTTTCCCTTAAGTGAAACTTCAAGTGGCTGACAAGTGTTTTGGAGGCCATATAGAAATCTGTTTGTCTAGATGTTCTTCAGAGTCCAAATGTTTGCAGAGACTCAAGTGGCTGTGGGAAAGAGTGTGGATGACCCTTATTAGTAGCTTTGTTCAGCAGCAGAGAGCAGAAGTTGTTTTAAGTCTTTGGCTTGTGACAGTGTATTTTTCTAGTGATTTGAGAACCCAGGTGGGCACCATTTTAAAGTTGTCAACAATGTAAGTATTTATAATTATAAGCATATTCTTTAAAATGACACACCAGAAGTTGATGATGTGCTACATATTTCACTAGATTAATGAACTTCCAGCCCACAGATCATGTAACATTACTTCATATAGTGTAATCCGCTTTTCTGCAACCATGCAAGATACCAAAAAAATACATCATGAAATGTGTTAGAAGGTATGAGAAATTCACCCCATTAGCCTGTGACACAGACTAGATATTTTTCTGGTAGCTCATCCACAAAATTAAAGCGGTTGAAACAAAAAATGTTGAAACCAAAAGAATGTTTGAGTAAATAGCAACCCAGAATTCCTTTCATAACTCACTTTTGTTTACTGGTAAATTCTATCCTCACATTGTAAACATAATTAGTAAATACATGATGACATTTTTGCAGTGGTTCAGTTTAACTTCTATATTCACTAAGCAGATGTTTAGATTTTGCTGTATGCATAGACAGTGGAGGAAGAGAACTGTATATTGATGTACTGCATGTCCTGAATTTCTTAATAGAAGGGATAATTACTGCCACCTTTATCCTCATCTCTTTTCGGTTTTGAGCAAATTTTGACACTGCAAAAGAAATACAAAATCCTTTAGACAATGCTATATTATCTCTTCAACAAGAATAGTCATTAAAAAACCTTATCTTTGTATGCTTATGTGTCAGACAAACAAGAAAAACTTTGGAAAATCTAATTCCTATTTATCTAACTAGATTGTAGCAGGAAAATCAACATTTCACATTAATCACAACCCCTAACTTCTACTTCTGTGGTGCAAACTGCAAATCAGTAATACTTTGCTTGCAGAATTGAAGTTAATTGGTTCATTTTGTACAAGTTGGGAAATAGTGGTATAAAGTGTGGGCTGCTACTGTCTTGAGCCTTGTTCAGACACACTGAAGTGGCATATTCTGTACCCCACTACTTCTTTCTTGGGCCAGTATCTCATAGTATTTCACATCTACATTTTACCTTATACCCTCCATCTGAAAGTTTTAACACTAAACTCTTAAACAGTGACATTGAAATGGTCAAAATCAAACAACTGTTTTGTAATTTGCAGAATCTAACACTTTGCTTGATGATAAAAATCAGCCAAAAGGGTCAGAAAGCTTCTATTGTGGTGAGTACCTAGTTTAAATACTTCCATGTATGTTTAGAAGGATAACGCTTATTTATGTATGTAATATATAAACTACTGTAAACTGATTCAAACTGTATATTTCAAATAGCATCTATCATTTCTTGTGTCACCATTATAATTCAGCTGTAAACAGAGATTGGTACTAGGAAATCTTACACACGACTTCCTTTTTTCCTGGTATAGTGTTGTGGCAGAATACACCATGCATTTATCTTTGGGCAGGGTGGTTTGGCAGCTGCTGTGCGTGGTCAGCTGCTTGCTTATGAAATTGTGCAGCTGAGCATTTGCAACATCAATTCAATTACAGAGAACCACTTCCCATCAGTACCTGCCTGAAACTAATAAAAAGGAAAATACCTGCAAATTAGGAAATCCAACATTTCTGCCAAAATATTTATATGTAAGCAGCAGCAGAATGCATAAGTATCACTTACTTTCAGTCTAATTGGTTTGCTTTCTTGTGTTTGTTTTGTATTTCCTGTGTGTGTTGAAATGGGATAATCCTGGTACAGTGCGTTACTTGATAGGAGCATATAGAATCGGGGCTTGAACTCTGATTATTAACTATGTTGTGTTCCCCCCTCAAGTATTTCAGTATAAAATCTTTCTATCTTTCAGGTGATGGTAGTGGTTGCTCTTTTTGATTTAAACCATAAAAACTGCAGGGCTTTCTTTCCTTGAGAAGGATGAGGCAGGCATTTGTTCTGGAGCTGGCTGTGGAGATTTAGGAGTAGGTACAGAGAGCTCGGTGCCTTGGTGTCTGTGCCATGTTAGTTACTAGAAAGCATATTATTCATTCTGCAGCAGCCTCTCCGGTAAAGCCACCATCGTTGCTGTTTTTCCTTATAAGGGAAACAGATACCTTTATGGTTTTTTTATAAGCCATAGATGCAAAATATTGCACATCTAGGAGGTAGATACCTCTACATATACATATCTATACGCATTTAGACGGAGGCATAGGCGGGTACTTCCTTCGGCTCCCCCTCACTCCTGTCTGACACACTTGGCTCGGCATTAAGGCTACCTCAGGCGCTGATGCTTCTGCCGCCGTGTGAGCCGGGGACCCGCGGGGTAATCCGAGCTGGCAGCGCTGCCTGGCCACAGCTGCCTCCGGAGCGGAGGGAGCGGCAACGCCGCGTCCTCCCGGGCAGCACCGCACGCTTTCCGCGGCTCCCGGGGAGCCTCTCGGGGCCGAGCATCCCGCCAGCCCCGGGCCGGCCGCAGGTGACCCACAGCAGGGAGGGCCAGGGGCCGCCCGGCCACCGCCGGGAGCCCCCGGCTTGGTGGCTCGGGGGTGGGGGAACATTTTTATTCCCCTCTCTCTCGCGAGAAAGTGTTGGGCGGGCGATACTTGAAGAGGAGAGGGGGGGAGAGAGGAGGGGAAAAAGGAGGAGGAGGAGGGAGGGGGCAGCTGGAACCGCAGCTGGATTAGCGGTGGGTGCAGCGGCCGCAGCTGGAACAGCAGCGGGAACGGCAGCCGGCGGCGGCGGCTCCAGCGGGTGCGCGCCCCTCGCAGCGGCTTCTCCCGGGGCGGGCGGG